>NW_017566817.1:903229-997770 GCF_001854935.1 Bemisia tabaci | reverse complement strand
CTGAGATCATATTTGAATTCAACAGATCAAAATACAAAGGAATCGATGTATCACATATTGGAGACATTTATAAAATGAATTTTGAATACACTTCAATCCGGCATAGCTTTTACAATACACAATTTTAGGCTCGGAAAACTCGGCTTTACCGGAAATCTGAAGTGTGATGGAAAAAAATCGAGGTCATATTCGGATTTAGCAGCTCAAAATACGTAAGTAACAGACTACCACGGGTCCAGGAAAATTTATAAAAATAAATTGCATTCACGACAAATATGCGTTGGATTTGCTCATTTCCCCGGGAAAAGGTTGCTTTCCCGGAAAACTGAGAGGTGAACGGGAAAAATTAAGGTCATTTCCGGACTCATCAGTTAAAAAGACATCGGGATAATTGAATCTCCTAGCTACGAAAAATTTTACCTACATTCTGCAGGAGCTAACAGTCGTAAAAACACTGAAAATGCCCAAAAATGGTCATTTTTCCGAGTAAAATCGGCTTTTCCGGAAAATTGGAGGGTGATGGAAAAAAACGGAGGTCATATTCGGATTCAGCGCCTCAACATACGTAGGAGGTAACCTTCTTTACCCGAAAGGCATAATGAAAAATATGCGTTTTCGATTATTTAGAACCGACCATGCACGAATCATGCGAAAACCGCTAATGTCCAGTTTATTGCTGGTAGTTTCGTGATGAAACTTGCTTTAAGTGCCGCAATTGTCAAGAATTTCAGTTTTAAAACTTTATTTGAATGATAATCTACCGTTTTAATATCTTTAGAATGAATTTTGAAAGTATCAAACGGCTCCAAAACTCGGAGATTTTCACGAATCATGCGAAAACCGCTAATGTCCAGAGTCTTTTCTTTTTAATTATTCCGTCCCAGACAGAAGAGGAGCTGGAAACTGTTAGGGATCCTTTTCTACAATCCTCTCCTGTAATAATTAACTACTGAACATTTTTTAATTCCGTATTTTGAAGGCTCCTACAGTTTTTTGCAGTTCTCTCAAAATTAGAGAAAATGGACATTAGCGGTTTTCGCACGAGCCGATTCAATTGTTCTAAAATAAATAGGCTGTTCTATAGATCGCCTTAATTAGGAAAAAATAGAGCCAGTTTTGAGGCTTGTGGCTCAAAAACCACTCAACATTTTTAACAACTTATACTTACGTAGTATTTTAATCATTATATGCGATACATTTATCGCAAATTTAGAAATAATTGTCGTAATAAACGAAAAATGAGTGTCTGTCATTCTTAAACGTGCCAAGGTTCATTGCAATTTAAGGTTTTAGCGCACACAGTATCTTGAGAGGAGTGTGTAGTCGCAAGAAAATAGGAAAGTCGGGAAAATCCATTCGCTAAAAGGTTTTTTTTTTGGGAGGTGATAATGGAAGTGATAGATGTTTAATTTGAACGTTCTTGGAACACGTCCTTGGGAGTCCAAATTATACACAGTTTTTGAGGTAAAAAAATTCTTCCAGGAAAATTTCTCCATCGCATGGGCATAGCGTTGCAATGCATGATTGTTAATGGCACGCAGGTTGAAGCAATTTGGTAGACCTGAAATTGGCCAAATCGACAGCATTTTCGCAGCACGATGAGCTTTGCTATCATTTCCCTCGTCGAACAATGTGATTGGCTCGAAGTTGCTGAGTAAATCACCACCTGTGAGAGTCATCACAACTTACGAGACAAGTTTCATCCGGGACATTGGATGTAAATCATATAATTTTAAAATCGCCGTTGAAAATTATTCAGTAGACTGCCGAGACGAACAGGCATTAGCAATCTCGCTTGGAGAGTTGAGACTTCAGGTCTGACTGTCGAGATCTTGATGGATCTGCGCCGCAAGTTGGACACTTTAAACATTTTGGCGTAACAGTATCACAGTACTATTCACCGTTCAGTTGTACTTCAAGGGTCAGAATTGGAGGTTTTTGTTTGGCCGAATTTCCAAAAATTTCTAATTATGTTTTAAGGTCTTGTAAAGGGCATGCTTTAATCTCAACAGAACTTTAGGAATTTGAAATACTTACAGAATATTTGAAATACGACAAACTAATACAACTTGAGAATATTCTAAGAGTGCTGGTTTCGGCAGAACAGTTGCATTTCATGTAATGAATGAAATAAGAGGTTGATTTGATCAGGATGCAAGGGTTTCAATGAATGAAAATTACTTTAATGAGAAGGAAGATTTCATGATCGAATGAAACTCCAAACTTCAAGAAATCATTGATGAAGTTTTAAGTAGGGCAATATAACCCGATTGTGATATTTTGTATTTCAGCAATATCATAGCGATGTAATAAAAAATTCTACATTTTCAGGTCAGAAGAATGGGTGTGGACGTATTATACCATATGACACCCGATTTGCCGAAAAATGAGCAACCTTCGAAACCACCCCGAAAACGGGCCCCGACTTCAAAACCGCCATTTACTCTGAGAGAGCTAAAATCCCTCGTGCCTCCGCATTGTTTTGAACGCTCTCTCTTACGGTTAGTATTGCACTCTAACAAATTAGTCCTGGGAAGGATATGAAGTGAGATTGTACTTCCTGCAGCTTTCATTTCCTGTCTTAATAGATAATGCTCAATATAATCCTAAACTATCAATGGTTGAATATACGATATTTACCTCCAAAACATGAACATGTCTTTTTAAAAATGAAATATCACCAATGGGTCACTAAACCATGAACGAATTTTGACTTGCGAATATGGTTTTCTGAAGGAAAATGACGCGTAGAACACGATGGGCACATTGAAAACGCGAACAAGTAACTCAATAACCGAGAAATGCGCAGTTCAAATCGCTCAACTTATACGCAAATTTAAAACGCCCCGGTTTCGCGTCGCGCCGAATGATGTCATCCGGCACCAATCAGAAGCGGGCACGGGTTTCCACGACTTCCGTCAAATGTCTATCTACTCTTCGTATATGAAAACAATACTGAAGTCGAAATTATATCTTCAGAATTCAAGACTTGAATCTCATTCATATGTTAGCTATAATAAACGAGCAACAATTCCACATTGAAACACGTTTTATTTTAACAAACATCAGAGGAAAATGAGAGAAGATTGCGAAATGACTATCGCAGTGCGTCAACACCGTCAGTTTCCCGCCATTAGGCTGCGTTTGAAATGTCTTGCAGTTTTTAGATTTTTCAAAAGCGGGTTTCTCCGCGATTTCGGCTCCAAAAAAATGCGGAAAAATCACCACGTTATCTACTCACATTGTACTTTCAGAATATTCAATAAAATAAACAAGGTTTAGTGACCCATTATGGATACTTAATAAGGATTTGGTACATTTTTTTATTAAAACTACAATTGCTGCCTTAATTTTTCGTTCGGCTTGCAAAGGAAAATGCAATTGAGGGGCTAAGAGGACAAGGCGCGGAAGTGCAATTTTGGAAAAGAATCTATAGACTTTGGTGATTTCCAGTAAAACTAGTCTTAATACACATTCCGTAAAAAATTTGCTCCAGAATTCAAATGTTTAAGCATCAAAAAGTCAGTCCGAACTTTCTTTCCGCCGTAAGGATACATGTCATTTCAAAACTTCAAACACGGATTCCTCGACAAGGCAAAAAATGCACTAATGCGCCTTGTCCTCTAAGCCCCTTAATTATTATTGTATCGAGAAATTCCTGCTTTTTGCAGTTTGAATCCCACATGAAAATGGTTGAACCATGTCCATTAAAGCAGCGTTTACAATAAGATCACAGCGGAAATTAGTTACAAGTTAATATTTGAAACGGTCTTAAAGTAGGTATTTCTAACTAGCCCTCCCCCCCACCTTCCGGAAATAAGATTTTGATTACTAACCTATTATTATTTTTTTCTAGGTCCACGCTTTATCTATTTCACGACATAGCAATCTTAGCTGGCCTCTTCTACGTGGCGAATAACTACATCCCGTTGCTACCATGGCCGATGAAATGGCTAGCGTGGCCCCTGTACTGGGCCTCAGCTGGGACCGTTGGCTTTGGTCTATGGTTCATGGGCCACGAAATGGGGCACCAGGCATTTAGCGACTACGAATGGCTCAACGATGCAATTGGGTTTTTGGTCCATTCTTCCATGCTCACACCGTATTACTCGTGGCGACACAGCCACCATCAGCACCATGTCCACACCGGTTCTGTTGATAAAGATTCTGCCCATGTTCCAAAACAAAAGCCGTCTGTGATTCGAAGGTAAGGCTTCATGGGTTTTTTCAGTAAAAATATGCCTCCGGGGAATGTATGGGTCTCTGATGTATTTTTGCACTTTCTGTCAATATAATTGCGCACGTTAGAATTTTAATGATATTTTTTTAAAAATGAGAAATCGCCAATTATGGCTAACTATTAATTTTTTGGACTACATTTTGTAATTAAAAACTACAATTACTGGCTTATCCACAAAAAAAAACACTTTTGCACATGGGAAAATTAATGGTACACAAGTTATTTCTGAACTGAGCTTGAGATTGTAATGCCTAATTGCAAAATGTAGTCCATTTTTAACAAACTAATCTTTTCCCTAGTCTGACTTTTGACGACTAGTTTTGATGGAGGTCAATGAGAAGTATGCAAACCTTTGAATCGTGCTGGGAGAGTAATCAGAATAATACAGTTTTCTTACATCTAACTTGCATCACCGTTAAGATCCGAGCATTTTTGACGAAATTGGGATGGAAATCGTATCACTACTGTGAACTGATTGCGAGTTTGTTTTTTGTTCGCGATTCGACTCACGTAGAATATTGTGTTCCTCATGACCGGGCAATTCAAAGTTCCCGTAATCAGTGTAAAATTAAAATGTTAATATCTTAGTTAGGAGCAAGTTTCAGTAATTTTTGATGCAAGAATCGTGTTTTATGTGAAATTCTGGTTACGGATCATGTATCAGAATGCTCAAATTCGTATAGTGGTCCATTGATCTTACATACGTTGATTTGTTCTATATTTTGATGGGAAAGAATTAATTTAATGTGCGACGAATCTACGGTGTAAGTCGGCAATCACATAACTCGGTTTGTGACGTCGCAGACTTCCTGTCATACTTGATTTTTTAAACGGAAAACTACTTAACAGCAATTCCTTAAACCTGCCGTGATTTTTCCTCTCTGTGCAAAGAAACGTCTGCATAAACTTCAAGTAATGATGTCGACTTGTTCTCCTTTAAAATAAAAATATTAATATGCGGAGATTTTCAGACACCGCAAACGAAATATGTGATTACAGACTTACACCGTCGAAATGCTTTAATTTTTCCAGGTACTTCAACAGTCCCGTTGGTCGCATAATCTCTCTTATATTCGTCCTTGGGGTGGGCTGGCCGCTCTATTTACTGTTCAACCTCACCGGCCGTAAGTACCAGCGGCACAACAGTCACTTCGACCCGAACGCCCCGATGTTCCCTCCCCGCATGCGCCTCAAAGTGCATCTCTCGAATGCAGGCGTGTTCTCCATGCTGGCGCTACTCGCCCGGCTAGCGCATACACACGGACTAGCTTGGCTAGCGTCCATATACTGGGGGCCGATCACCGTCGTCTACGCGTGGGTGGTCAGCATCACACTCCTCAACCACGTCCACCCTGATCTACCCCGCTACGGCGATGGTGAGTGGGAGTGGCTCCGCAGCTCCGTCACCTCCACCGTGGACCGCGACTTCGGGTTCCTCAATTATCTCTTCCACCAGACCCCGAATGTTCATACTGTGCACCACCTCTTCCCGAAGATGCCTCATTACGGGCTAGTCGAGGCGACGAACGTATTACGACCGGTTCTCGGAGAGTATTACCAGTTTGATCCGACGCCCGTCCATAAAGCGCTCTATCAAGCGGTCAAAGAGTGCGTGTTTGTGAAGGAGGATGATAACCAAAAAGGAGTGTATTGGTACAGTCCGATATTAGAGGCAGCGCTCTGAGTTGAAAGCTCCCGTGCTGAGGACGAACGCCGCATGAGCCTTAACCCTCTATGGCATGAATTAATTTTGGATCTCAGATTCTAAGGGACACAAATCTATTTTGTAGCTTGCATGAACCAAATAGAGTACCAAATTTTTTTTCAAAATTTTAAAGTTAAGTGAATCGATTTTTCAAAGAAAGAAAAAACTAATGAAATTTTGCAAGATCATGGCAGAGGAGAAAGACTCAATTTTTAAAAACCCCGAAAATACGTTGTTACGAATTTTTAACGCTTTGCCATTGAGGGTTAAGATGTTGCCAAATGTTCTTCAATAAAATCTGAATATTCAGGGGAATTTTTATTCGAATTTCTCAGAGAACTCAATATTCAATCAGGCCTAAATTACCAGACAATTTCAAGAGAAAATATTTGAAACGTCCTTTAAAAATCAACCTTTTATCAGAGAACATTTGGCAACGCTCGAATGTTCATACAACGTTTTTGCTCAGCACGACAGGAAGGTCAAGGATCAGCCTTTTCTGAAACTTTAGGGGTAGAGTTTCAGAAAACGCACATAATATTTTTAAGTAATAATATGTAGCTCGGATTCACGCAATAATATTGCTTGGCAGAAGTTCATCTCATTCTTGTGATTTTACTTTAAAGTTCAGGTGTTCTTTCGTTCATTTTTGATTATGACTGTTGCATTTGAGAGGCAAAACTGTCTTCGTCAAAGTTTTGCCGCACAATGCTACCGTTCTGACCTAAAAGAAGGTCCAATGAAGTCATGAGAAGGAACCCATTGGGCGGGTTATCTTATCGTCAGATTTATGAATGTTATCTTCAATAGATCGTATTCGATACATCAAACGGGTGAGATCGTATCGATATCGATTGGTTCAAAACATAAACAAAGCCTCAAAAGTAAATTCAGAAATCTGAGAGAACGGATCTTTTGAAACAGATTTTTTATTCTTTTGAGTACCAAATGCCAATGCAAAGTGAAATTGTCAGGAAATTTCTCATTTTCAACTTTTCCAATTAAAATCCTTAGAGTTTGGTTTGAGGTTATGTTCTATTGTTTTGAACCAAACGATAAATCGAACCGTTATCGAAGACGGTCTTTTAAGAAGAAAACACTGAAAGCGACAAAGTTTCTAAGGAAGGATCGTTTATTCAAGTTTTGAAAAAAATATTTTATTGCAAAATTTCTTCAAGAGCTGTTTCTCATTTTGAATTCGCAGCCATTTGCTGTGTGTATTTTGATTAGAAAAATCAAAAACCTTTTTCCGTTATATTTATATCTATTTCTAGCGCATTTATTGATAGTTCCTATCTATACGTATGAACTCTTTGTGATAGGAAACACGTTTAAAGCTTAATCGTAGGAAGCTGAAAAAGGGATTGCATAAAGAGAATATGTGGATCCTTTTTTAGGATTAAACTTAAAATTAATAATTGTTTTATACGTAGGAGTGCCTTTTATTTCTCAAATCAATTTTTAATGTATTTCATTAAACTTTTGTAAAGTTTAGCTGCTTGTTTAAAAAATTGTCTTGTTGTAGCTGTTATTTTTTATCATTGTTATTTTTAAAAAGACTGACGCAAAGCTAAGCTCTGCTACATTTGAGTGTTGGAGTGGTTTAGCACGCCTTAAGTTCGTGGTTGAATTAGGCAATTTAATCTATGACGCACTTAGGCACATTTTGAGCGTTCACCACGTTAGTGGTGTACGCTATTTCCCGTCGTTTTGCACTGGGTATGTTACTAATGTATTCATTGGTAAACTGCCGTGCTAAGGAAGAACGCCGTATAAACCAGAGACGTTGCCAAGATTCCTTCGATAAACACCGAATTCAATAGGAAAGTTGTGAATATTTTTTCCCAAAAATTTCAGAAATTTTTTTACGCAATTCAATCTAAAACATCTGAAAATTCCAAAGAAAAAGGTGCATAAATGTCGTCCAAAATGCACGTTTTATCTAGGGAAATTTGGCAACTCTCGAATGTTCATACGGCGTTTTTCCTTAGCACGGCAGCATAGGCCCGCACTGCTCCAGGGGAATCAGCGCCCTTTTTCGTGGCGGGAAGCAATACCTAGTTTCACAATTTTTTTCTTGTCTCATTTCTACCTTTCTTCTCCTATTTTGTCTACTTTATGTAATGCATGTAGGCTTGTCTTTGAGAAATTAATATCTTTACGTTTTAAAACTCTGCAACGTACTTGTATTTAATGACTCTTTCAAGGATCGTTCAAATTTGTTGTCGTCGTAGTCCTAGAAAAATCTTTGGGTGCAAAGTACCCCTTCACTAATGACCCCTATGGTATTTTACTCTATGAGGACAAGTCATTCTTATATAGATGTATGTTTCCTAGGTTATGCTCCACGTTTAGTTCAGTAATCAGAAAGGAAACACATCAAGTACATTTTACAAGGAACGACTAAACCAACTCTTATGTCAAAACTTCCTTGATTACAAACAAATTTTCACAGATAGTTCTAAACAAGAAACATCAGTAGGATTAGCATTCGTAGATACATCAAATAATTTTATCCTGAAACAAAAATTATCTCCGTTAAATTCTATTTTCACAGCTGAGATGCTGGCTATTCTCGAAGCAATTAGATATGTACAAGAACTTAGTTCCTGTAACAATGATACCATCAATTACGTCATATGCTCTGACTCTCTTTCCTCACTCCGCACCTTGAAATACAACCCTACTAATCATCCCTTTTCAATGTTAATCCATGATACTGTTCATTCCTTATTGGCCAATGGCCACTCCATCTCTTTTATCTGGGTACCGGCTCATATCGGAATTCTGGGAAACGAAACAGCGGACAGAGCAGCCACTGAAGCATGCTCTTTGCAGAACATCACTCACCATCCATTCACTCAGCAAGATGCTAAGAAAGCTATGTGCGAACTTATCACAAAATTGTGGGAACAAGAATGGAGCACAAGTGAACAGAATCGTCTCCGTAGAGCCCCCATGCCATATCCAAGAACATCTAACCATAAATCAAGATCATGTGAAGTCCAAATTGCGCGTCTCAGGATAGGTCACACTTTTTTCACTCACAATCATATCATATCTAAAGAAAACCAACCAACCTGCCACTTCTGCAATTCATCACCTCTAACCATCAAACACATACTTATGGACTGCTCTTCCCTCCGACTTCTCCAATCACAGATCTACTCCCCTACAATCAACAGAAATACAAACCCTCTTACATGCGATGAACCTAATATTGCCACCAAAATTCTGAAACTCTTCACCTCTCTTAATTTAAAAATCTAAATTTTCGTTTATATTCCTATATAATTTCAAAATTACCTGTAAAGACGTTAATAGCCTGAGTCGCTGAATGTCTCTAAATTATAATAACTAACTAACTTAGTTCAGTAGCGTCTTGTAGTGCTCTCTCCTGTCCAAAACCACTTTTACATATTGACGAGGTGCTACGTTGAACGCTTTCCAACGTCTTAACGTTGGAACCGTCGTCTTGTTTCATTTTTAAACATGCTGTGCTTTCACTGGAACGAGTTGTAAAAAAGACTGCCCAAACCACGGATTGAACGTGTATTCAAATTGCTGTTTTAAATGCTGCTGATATGAGTAAAGAATATGAATAAAGAAAATTATATTTTTGAGTTCCAATCATTATATATTACACTCTTAAAACAAGGTTTAAGTATCAACACAAGGCTTAAAAACGTTAATTTATTAGTTTTCCTTTCAAGTTTGCGCAAATCCGCGCCGGCTATATTCTGATTTTTGTCTTGATAAATAGTTGAACATTTTTTAAAAAAAAACAGCTATTCCTCTTCCACCTCATCAAAGTAACACTTCATGTATCAAAACGTCTATATTGCTGGTGCATGTAGAAGTTTTGTTCTTCTTCAGATCAGCCCTAGGCCACTTCAATCCTTATTGCAATGGATTAGTTTAAGTCCGATCCATTTTGTATCCAGAAATTGAGAGGCATGCAGCAAAAACAGGTTTATTATTATCGGTCGTATATTAATCTCCAGGTATAAGTAATGTTATAATTCGGTAACTTGAGAATGCTAGGTTTTGAATACTGCTGTGAAAACTTTATACCCTATTGTACAGTCTCATATTTTCTCAGTCGGCTCGACTCAATCTAGGTCTCTATATTTTCAGAGAAAAAACGGAAGAAGATGCATGCTTGAAATGTTACATTGAACTTTTTTTATTTCCACCCAGATTGCTCCCCATTTAGATACATATGGTGGCAGATACAAGCTCACTTGATTTTTTAAATTGAAAACACGTGCTTTGCTGAGTTTCATTAATTCGAATCATTCTAAGTTAAGCTCAGTGACGTTTGTCCGTGTGGGGCCGTTCGCGTGTTTTTCAATTTCTCAGGCATTTTCGGCAGGTGCGTGCCGTAAATCACAAAAATACCACATGCATTAGCCCATACAAAAAATTTCGCGATTTTTTTTTAGAAGCTTTTAGAAGATTCATTGTAGTCTTGATTTTACCAAGTTTTAATACACAAGTGTTCATACCGTAAAGAAAGTCACGGGTAAAAAATTCAGATTGTTTTATTTTGGGATTTTACGCCCATGTTCTCTAGGCATGCTCAGGATTTATCAATACTACTCAATTTTTTGTCTATTTTGAGAGGTAAAATCATTTTGAAAGTGTTTCTCTGAGAGCACTATGCGAGCTAATGCACTTTTTTAGCTGACTTTCAAATAATTAATTTTTTTCTCTTATCTTTGAATCTGTGTCGCATTCGGTAGGTTTTAAAATTTTCCGGTTTACTGACTAGCAAAGCTGCACGTAAACAAAGTGAAATAGATTTAGGAGAAGATCAGCGTATAATATATTCCCTGTCTTATTTTGCTGGTCAACTAAAGAACAAACATATGTAATTTAAATTATAGGGCGACACGAAAGAACCTCTTGGAAAACTTAATTTTTATAAATTACATTTTTTAACACTAGCTTATGTTTAATCAAGAAGATAAAACTTTCTTATTTTATTGTCACACAGTAAACTACTATGACTGCCATTCAATAAAGTAATCTTACCTCAAAGTAATCCACACGAAAGCACACAGTAGAGCCGCACAATATAACAAAGAACACAAAAAATAGAATAAAATAACGTTGGGATGAGCGTGATAAGAGAGAAAATTGATCCGTTTATTAAAAGTTCCCAGTATTTCTCTTATACGCATTGAGAAAGAAACGTCGGTTTATATGGAACATCAAAGTTTCGATCCAGGTAACCCTAGTTTCTAATCATAGGAACCATACTTCCGTACTGGTAACCGAAGTTCGGTTCCCAAGACTCAAAACTTCAAATATCCAGACCGCCGCGGAAACTTTAATTTTCCGCGTGAATTGAAGTTCAACTTTTGTAACCGAAGTTATTTTCTCTCTGACGTCTTACAGAACTGTATACCCTACCATTCTGAGCTCTGACCAAGCTTTCAAAGGAGTAACTCAGAGTGGTAATAAAACGGTGACTCTATGTGGTAACAAGATATAAAATCGTTAAGTCATCTCCAATTTTTCGGAAAATTTTCATTCGAAAACGTGATTTTGAGAAAACGATTCATAATCACCTGGCGTGCAAGTCGTTTAATCAATCGAATTTCATATCAACGTCATCTTTAAATTCATTTTTTGCCATTTTCCCGATCAAGTGACCCCTCTTCGCTCACGACATCGGAGAAGTTTCCGAGGAACAAGCTTAATTATTAATGGGGTCATCCTTAGAGGTTCATTCGGCCGTGATTAAAGAGTAATTGCACGAGCTCAGGATCTGGAACTGATCTTTGATTTTCCTGGTAGAGCCACTCATCAAACATGTATAAGCCCGTTTTTACAGTACTGCTTCCACTGGACGGATGAGTTGCATTGCGTAAGATCAATTTAAACTTTTTAAACATGTGTGGAAAAAGTAATTTTCCCAGTTTGCACCAAATGGAAATTTTTCCCAGTCTTCATACTCTGGCACTGATTACCGTCTCTCAGCATTTGGGGAAAATTAGCCACGGTATAAAATCGCTTGGACTCACCCTCCGCCATCAGAGTTTGACCTTCTCTTATACTGTCAGTTTGGAGCGAGGTTTTTTTTCACTTTAGTTCTGGCACCGTATTTTGCAAATTCTAAGGAGAACTCAGTTGAAGAGAGTGTAATTTGTGGTTCATCTAATTACAAAAACGTTGCTTGGATCACTTGAAGGTAAGATTACCTCTTTTAAACAAAAACGAGAGTAAAATCGTAATTAAATTTTTGTCACGTGGTAGCTATCTATTGCGCACTTGCGTTCTTACCGGTAACCCTGCAGTCATTTTTCCGGTCAATAAAATGATTCAATCAGATCTTAAAATGAGTGACTTCGTTAAAATTTTGGTGCTATCAGAAAGCAATTGGGGTGGTTCCTTCTCTTTAAGGAACTGAGAATCCTGATTGTCTCATTCAAAGTCTGTTTTGCTTGTTAGGTATTCGTGCATTTTCTGTGTGAGAAGGGGTGCCTCTGATCACATATTCCTCCTGAAGAGGGATGGGCGTTCAAAAATGATGGGAGGGGGGGAATTGAGGAGTTTAGTGCATTAACAGCTCGAGTAGCAAATTTGCGGTTCCACAAAACAGCGGTTGAATATTTCACTATGACACCCAGGTTGTCACGTTATTAGATATAGCAATGACTGATGTCAAGAAAAGTTAGTCATACCCTCAAGTTTAAGCCGGCTTGATTGAAATGCAGAAATATATTGTTGGAAATGAGAAATAACAGAAACAGAAAAGGTACACTCAGGCCATTTTTGCATAGAACGACTGATTTGAGAGGTACATTGTGTGTTTAAATACTTGGTCCGTTTTGTACAAAATCACGTTCAACCTATGTGGGGTGTAAATAGGGGTTTCGGAAAAAAAAGAAAAGAAGACTTGAAAAAAAATTGGCTAAAAAAAAAAATTAAAATTTGTCTATATAATAATGACAAAATTAACAATCCGAAAAGTTGCTCTCCACTAAAACGGCCGACCCCTTCAGGCCTTTATTGCACCCAACTCCTCAATTGTGAAACAGGACTGTTTGATGGGCTGAAATCCTGAGAAGGGAGTGTATCCAGATCTCCGTTCCAATCACATTTCTATCTGTAATAGGCTAACGAAAGGTGCTCTCTAAACAACCATCAGTTCAACGTCGTTTCTTGAAAGTATTTATGTTTTAGATTAGAATCATGGGTGTGGACGTTCTGAACCATATGACTCCCAACTTACCGAAAAAGCAGCTAGCTTCGAAATCGTCCAAAAAACGCGCACCAACGTCGAAACCGCCGTTCACCCTTGGACAGCTAAAATCTCTTGTACCTCCTCATTGCTTCCAACGCTCCCTACCTAGGTGAGTGCATTCTATACGCGTTTAAGTATTTTGAAATTTTATCCCAACGAAGGACCTTTTCTGACTTTGGAAACTGTTCAATGTATTGAAGGGTCCAACAAGGGCATCTCCTTGTAACGCAGCTTTGACCATTAGAATATATTTTACCTACCACGTAAAAGTGCAATAAAGTTTGGACTTCATGAATTTTAACTGTGCGGAGAGAATAAATATTTTACCATGTTATAATAAACCAGCCTTCATATAACTACATTCACCCTTAATTGGCCACTGGAAACTTCAAGTTGCATTATCAAAATAAAATCAAAGCATTGTATGAAAGTTCAAAAAGTTGGGGGAAACGGTTCGAATAATAAATTCAAAATGAAGTTTGGCCAGAAATTTTATATTTATCTCCTTTTGGGGGGGGGGGCGCAGAACGCCTCTAATATGTAAGATTTTTTTTTTTTTTTTTTTTGTAATAATCCAGAAAATTCAACTGTCAGAAGACAAGAAGAGAATAGCTGATCCATTTAAAAACCATTACCATTTTACAAGCAAAAGTCTTGATCTTACCAAAGTCTAACTTTCATTCCTAGGTCCTTATTTCACCTCATACATGACTTGGTCATAATAGCCGTACTTTCATACGTGGCCGTCACCTATATTCCGCTGCTTCCTTGGCCGGTACAGTGGCTTGCGTGGCCCCTTCACTGGGTCGCAACTGGGACTGTTGCCTTTGGTTTGTGGTTCTTAGGCCACGAGTTGGGACACCAGGCATTCAGCGAATACGAATGGCTCAACGATACGATTGGGTTTCTCGTCCACTCCAGCATGCTTGTGCCTTATCAATCGTGGAAATTCAGCCATCATATGCACCATGTCCACACTGGTTCTCTTGAGAAAGATGTCGCTCATCTTCCGCGTCAAAAACCGTCGACATTACGGAGGTAAGGATTGGTTGGCCCTCTGAATTATAAGCGATGTTTTCATTCTGTTTGATCAATCAATAGTAAATCTCCCAATGAGACATAGACTACTGTACCGTCGACCTATTACAAAATCTGCTTCTTGCTTCTGCAATATGCTACAACATAGTGATTTACAATTCTGCCGTGCTAAGGAAGAACGCCGTATAGACCTTCGAGTATTGCCACATTTCCCCTGTTGAAATACGTATTTTTGAGAACACTCATGCATATTTTTCCTTGAAATTTTCAGATATTTTAGCTTAAATTGCGTACAAAACATTTAAAAATTTTGGAAAAAAATATGCACAATTTTCTCAGTAAATTCGGTTTTTATCGAAGGAAACTTGGCAACGTCTGAACGCTCATATGGCGTTCTTCCTTATCACGGCAGAATTAGTGCGCGGGTATTGAGACCGCATTCAGTTGCGTTAAAAGAACTTCATTACATGCAGCGGCGTGGCGTGCTTTGCGATCTATCGATATTTCCCCATTTAAGCTGTGGTAAATAATCGATTATCAAGGTGTTTGCTGCGAACACCCTGTTTATCGATACATTTCCATGGATTTAAATGGCTGATCAATCGATATATCGCAAAGCATGCCACGCCACTGATTGCATGACCGTGACTATATCCGCCATATTTTTTCAGGTACCTTAACAGCCCGGTTGGTCGCATCTTCTTCCTCCTCCTTATCCTCACGGTTGGCTGGCCGTTGTACCTAATCTGCAACCTGACCGGGCGTAAGTACTCGAGATTCAACAGCTTCCTCGATCCGAACGCCCCGATGTACCCGCCCCGCATGCGCCTTCAGGTGCATCTCGCAAATGCAGGCGTGCTCGCTATGGCCGCAATACTCGCCTGGCTAGCTCACACGCAGGGACTCGCTTGGCTAGCGGCCGTGTACTGGGGGCCACTGGTGGTCGTCAACGCGTGGTTGGTCACCATCACACTGACCAATCACGTTCATCCCTCTCTGCCGCACTACGCCGAGGGGGAGTGGGACTGGTTGCGGGGCACCATCACCTCCACCGTCGACCGGGATTTCGGCTGGTTCCTCAACTACTTGTTCCACAACACCCCGAATGTTCATATGATGCACCACTTGTTCCCGAAAATGCCTCATTACAGGCTCCAGGAGGCGACCGATAAACTGAGACCGATTCTCGGCGACTATTATCAACGGGATACGGCACCTCCGCATAAGGCGCTTTATGAGGCTGTTAAAGAGTGCGTTTTCGTTAAGGAGGATGTCGACAAAAGGGGGGTCTTTTGGTACAGTGCCTTACTGGAAGCTATGATTGAGCAATAACTCGTTTCCTTTATTCTAATTTCTGCACACAGAAGGCAAATGATTCAAAATAAAAATAAAAAAAAATAGATAGGTAAAAAAAAAAATATAAATAAAAAAAAATCGTTTTGTCTAATGTGATATAAATAGCGTTTCCTCAGGTACAGGGAATGATTGTCTCAATTCTCAGGGGTCTATAATTTCACGCTGACGGTTGTTCGAAGAATGTCACATTACTTTTCATGAACACATGATTAAAATAGCAATTGAAAAGTGCAAAAATCATTAATGCTAACCACGGATTCTCTAAGTAGTATTTTTCTTCAGATTTTTCGGCGAAAAAATTGAATTGAAATCATGAGGAAACCAAAAGGTTGATTTGGTCCCACACAAGAGGGTTTTATTTTATTAACTTTTTTCTCTATTCTTTTACATGACTTGATGATTTAAGGTTCAATTCACTCCACACTAACTCATCAAGCAACTTGCCATGTGAGAATAATTCTGGGAACCAATATTAATGAACATTATTTTTGCTCCCTATAAGGCTTTATTCCGTTTAAGTATACTTTTAAATTAGTTTTCGTCAGGTAACGTGTTTTTTTTTTTTTTTTCACATGTGTGACTGTCAAGCTGTATATTATCACATGAGGGTAAATTGAAACGTCCCTCTATCTGACTACCAGTTTTCAAAATTATTTGAAGCAAGACAAAAAACCCAGAATAAAAGTAAGAAAAAAAGGGGGGAATTACCTCTTGCGCTCAATCGTATTCCTAATAATTATTAATTACTTACAGAGCATAGCACTTGTTAAATGTGAAGGGGAGAAAGGAATCGCTTAGAATGAAGAAACACATTATTTTTTAACGTTACTAGTGATGACGCAATGAGAACATTTTTTTGGCTGTGGTACACTTAGATAAGTTATAGTTGTCCAATAATTGCACGTCCAATTCTACTTATTTTTTCTGAGTGCGGTTAACTGTTTCTTTCTCTTAGATTTAGTCGTTTTTATGTATACGAAGACTGATGTAAATTGTAAATATACATGTATTCAAATATTTCTTAGCTCAAATTATTTTTCATTGCAGTCATAGAGTCCAAACAAAGGTAAAATTGTCCAAGACCTGAACCACATGGATGTTCAGAAATTAATCAAATTATCTCATTTTCTATCTTGAATCTTGAAGGTAGCGAAATTCTAACTTTTGTAACATAAAATCATGAGAGTAATAAGTACGTAACGCAATAACGCCCGACAGGGCCGGATTTACCGACTTGCTGCTCTTGGGCCGCCTGTATTTTGCCGCCCCCTTCTCATTCGTTTTGAAACATCAATAAAAACCATCAAATGAACGTGCCAGAAGGAGAAGGGTGCGTAAGACGCGTTTACTCGTGCTGAACACATTTTTTGCGAAAGCTATGTCAACACTACTAGCAAAAGCTCACGGAACTTCGCGCGAAAGTTAAGTTCCGTAAACCTATATCTGTGTGGACAAAGCCTTCGATTTATAAGAAATGAACGAAACAGTTATGAAAAAACAAATGAGCCGCATTTAACAGAAAGGAACCAAGCCACATCAGCTATTGCCAATTTTAACTGGGCAATTTAATTTTTTACGAGAAAACGTTTGTGCGGATCCCTTTGAAAATGTTAAGGAATTTGCTTCGTACTTTGGAGAAAATTCGCTGGAATTTGCACGAAAATCCGCACAACCGTTGTCATGTCAAAAATTTAATTAGACGATTAAATTTGGCAATGGCTGATGTGGCTTGGTTCCTTTCTGTTTAACGCGGTCCAAATGTGGTTTAATAATTTTAACTCCTACCGCCACGCCGCGCCTCGCTGATCGCACCATATTTGGCGCAATGCGTGAAGTATTCCTACAGTCTTGTAGGCGCTATGCGTTTCTCGCCGACCGCTGCTGAGCGAAACAGCAGGTGGTGTTTGGCGCAATGCGTGAAGTATTCATGCATTCTTGTAGGCGCTATGCGTTACACGTCGACCGCTGCTGATCGCGACCGCACTGAGTTTGACGCTATGCGTGATGTATTCATGCAGTCTTGTAATATGCCGACCGCCGCGCCGAGGGCTTCTCCTTTTCATCTCAAGTCCACGTCATCATTGCTCTCTGCGCAGCGTCGCTCAGGCCAAATTGCATGTTTGGTATATCTCATAACTCGGCTAGTTAAAAGTGCTGTCTCTTGTGTCACCGCGAAACAACAAAATTAGAGATTACTATACTCTCAGGGAATGTATGATTTTGTCGCCTTTTCTCGTTTGTAATATTTTTTACCTACATTTTAAAAAAATTGCAAAATTTGCCACCCCCTAAATTCGCCGCCATGGGCCGCGGCCCATGTGGTCAGGGGGCGCACCCCATATTCTTAGAATAAATTCACTTTTATCCTAGCAAATACTTTTTCTCTCTAAAAATAGTTTCTTTATTACATCTTCTTGTGGCTTATAATGGCATGTCTCATTAATTGCAGATTCTCACCTTTTTGAGAACATAATCAAATAATAAGCTATGAAGCTCTACGAGAAAATGAACTTTAACTAAACGCTGTTCAATGTATCTTAAATGGTCCAGTCTGTAACATTTTAACTTTTTAAGCTCTATGTATAGCATGCTGTTTTACTCTTCACAAGTGAATCCTTACTTAGGATCTCCCTTGTTTAAGGTGCAGGAAGGACATTTTCACCAAAAGTTTTTGAAAAACCTGACCAAAAATTAATATCTTGGTAACGAACTTGTCTGAGGAAATATCGAGATTTTACGATTGAGAACTCTTCGTCTGAAACCCCGTTATGGGCATGGGCATATGTGCATAAAGCCGTTCTTTCTGTGTACACTGGTGCGCCCGTCTTGAAAAACGATAGCAGACAAAAACTATGATTTTAAATATGATTAAACGTAGAATAAGCTAACCTCCCAAAGTCCGGAAAAAAATGTCGTCAAAAATCCCCGGCTGTTTATAACCTTTATCAGTAAATTCATTGAGCGTGTCTGCGTATAATAGGTATTTTAATACAGAACGTGTTAAAAAATGACGGAGTCAATTCCAATCGGTCTTTAACACAATATTTTTGTATTTTCTATAATTTAAACGCATAGTATCCAGAATAAATAATAACTTTATCCACATCGATGACGATCATTAATCTGGTCAAACAAAGAACATAAAAGCTGAGCGTTCATAGTAAAGGATACAATCTTCGTAAACAATAATAATTTACGCACACTCCACGAACAAATGAAACATTAGGAATCTAACCAGAGTACTTTTTTCCTATTTTATGAGTACACTCTTACATTACAGCACTTTAAAGCTTGCTGGTTAACCATAAATATACCCATCCATAGCAATTTGTCACACTGTGAAAAAGAAGAGTGCAATACAAATTTTGTTTCAATTTTCTTTTCTTCTTCTTTTTTTGAGGTCAGTTTCTGAACATAAATCATGGATTTATATCATAATTTGACTAGAAATACGTTTAAACGCGACAATTTACAGACGGAGAATAATCCAGCCATAGTACTGGTTCCTCAGCCTGACTACTTAAACGGCGAGTCCACGCCTGTATGGATGCGTCCTTTTTTGATAAGGTTTGTCTATACAAGGTGACAACAAAACGACAGCAACGTCATGTTATCTGCAACTCCATTAGTTTGTATAATTCAACCGCCTCTGATCAAGACGAATGATGACGGAAACAAACCGTGAAAAACGGTCATTAAATACGGTCATTACTTTAAAAAAATGACAGTAAAGTAGAACTTTTAGATCACGGCAATGAAAACGCAAGGTTTTTTTTAGAGGTGTTTTCCACAATTGTGGGACTCTGGACTTACGTTTTACCCTCAAATGAGTATTTTTCGTCGCATTCGACGAACAAACAACAGGTTTCATTCATCTTCCTCAGAGAGCTTCATTGGAGAGTCTCTGGTAAGCATCATTCATTGTCGAGCGGGTTCTTTCGATAAGCTGATCCATATCCGCTTTGGTCAAGCCAACAGTGGAAATGGGAGGAAGAATTTTGACGTGGCTTGTTCCTGAAAAATAAAATCTTTATTAATAAACGGTTTTAAATTATCTCAGGTGGCTGAAAGTGACAGCGAGCTTGTTTATCTGATCAAAGGGTTGTGTTCAGGTCGATGAGAAGTACGCAGATCAACAAGAAATGAAAGTATCAACCCAAATATTAAATTCTCTTGTTACAATTATGAAGAAAATATTGTTCTCGGAAAAATAAGAAGAGTGGAAGGATGCTTTTATCTACCTTGAATTTATCAAACACAACAGACAGCTTAGTTTCTTCAAGACAAGAATATCCATTCCTTCTATGACAATAGTCATAACAATTTTAACCTGCTTTATTTAGAGTATTTTTTAAGATGTGCGTGTATACTGAATTTAATACTTTAAAACCAACAGCGGAAAATCAATCAAAGGTTTAAAAGCGGTATTTACATCACTACCTAAAGCAGACTTTTGCGGTGGTGCATGACGATTAGTTTACCCTAGACTTCGAATATTCTGAAATACTTACCATCGAGAATGAGATTTGTGAAGTTGGTTCACTTCTATACATTGAGAAAATATAATGAGGGCTATTTGGACTATTAATGTGAATTATCTCTGCGCATGCTGTAATCTGATGCACGAATTTAAAAAGAGAAATATGCGAGAATTTTGGTACAAATATTTGATTAAAAAAAACTAATAAAAAAAGACAGGCATTATTTTTCACATCCACAAGCTTATTTTTTCTATTTTTCAATCGTCTTTTCTTTCTAATATTTTAAGTACAAAATTATTCATCAAGTGTCGGATTTTTTATTCCCAAAATAGCGGATATAGTTACCTGAGCCAAATGTGTGTGTTTTTGCATCCAAAAACGGATACTTAGCAATGACGATAGGTTGAATTGGAAGTTGCGAGGCAATCGCCACGTGGAATGCTCCCTTTTTGAAAGGCAGTAATTCTTTTCCACCATTACGAGTCCCCTCCGGAAACATAGTCAATTTCAGCTGAAAGATACTACTTTTTATTAGGTGACGAAATATTAATTAAAGTCCAACCATACATTTCAAATTCTACGGGAAAAAAGTATAAATCTGTTTTCGGGCACATCGCATTACCAAGCAGAAATGTAAATAATATTATGTTCTTACAATCTCACCAATGAAATTTCCTCCTAACAGAAAAACAGAGACAGCATTACTGCTATCGAGGATCACTCCCGACTCAAAATTAAATTACTTCAAATTTCTCATCCAGATTATTTCTGGTAGGGACTTCTGGATAAAATTTTTTGGAGGAGCCATTAAACTACTCTAAGATTTTGTGCGTATTTCTATATATTTTCCATCCTTTCTACAGCCTTAAGTCGTAAAAATATTACTTCAATGTATATTAGAGTTATATTTAATTAATAAATTAATTTTTAGATTCGTAGCAAATGACAAACTTTTGTTATATTAGTAAGTACCCTAGTAGCACAACCCGTTTCACTAATATTTTAGAAACATCTCATAGGTGTCTAACTTGTGTCATCTCACTGAAACGTTTCAGAAATATTTTTGAAATATATAATGGACACGAAGCTTTGCAGAGGTTTCATTGATACAAATTTGAACCGTTTTAAAAAGGTTTTTTTTTATATTAAAAAAATTAAAATCAAAATATATTAGAAAGAAATTTGAAATAAATTGCGGCTGTAAAAAATGAAACAAAATAGAAATGTTTCAGAACTATCTTGGAAACATTATTCCGAAACCTACGTCCAAATTGTGTACCTAAAAAACATATTGGAAATAAATTTGAAATGTTTTACTTTCAGTTTTTTGATGCGTGATTACCAATATTTTGAATTGTTTTGAAAACAAATTTCAAAAAAATTTACGCGATTTTTCAGAAATATTTCTAAAACATATCAGAAATATTTCGTATGAATTTAGAAAAATACCATTTCATCTGAAACATTTTTGAAACAAATTTAAAACATTTTGACCTAGTTTGATCTTTGTTACATTGAACTGAGTCAAAATTATTTTCCAAACATTTCTTCTTCATCTCATTAATCTTTATTAAAACGTTTCCAAAACAAATTATAAATGTCATCTGAAATGGGTGGTTTTAGTTGAAATATTTGGAACACATTTTGAAAATGTTTCAACAAATCCTTTTCAAAACATTTTCAAAATGTCTCTAAAACCTTTTGGAATATTTTGTTTGAATTTATACGTCACTTAAAAATGTTTTTGACACATTTTAGAAATGTTTCATTGATTAACATAGAAACATTTCTAGGACCTTTCTAAAACTTTTCCTGGTTCAAACTGAATCCACCAGAGGGCGTTAACGTTTAATTTCTCAATTTTACCAAATTTCAGCTTAATTTTTCGTCTCAAGCTATACTTTTTGGACATTTAATTATGTGGAGGTTATAAACACGTTTAATTCCTTGTAAGAATCGAGTTCATCTCCATAAAAGCTCATAAGTTATGGATTATCTAGAATATTGAAACCGTACATCGTGCTTTACGTATACTTTTCTAAAGTGAAGGTGTTCTGATCCCTCTGATAGGCTGATAATGATGAAGTGTAACGATTCAGCCTTCAGGCATGGTTGGTATCAAGAGATTCCTGTTGTGATGGTTCTAATTCCACAGCGACATTAGTTATTAAAACAAATGTCTGAAAATTTTTGATACTTAGCCTCTAGTTAACCCTAGAAGAAATACATTCCTGAAACATGCAAACATTTCTAAAATATTTCATAGTGAACAGTCAGAACCTAATTTTCTCAAACACATGTTACAGAAATGTTGCTGAAACGATTCAGTGAAACTTTGAAACATCCTCAATAGGTTTCAGAAACATCTTCCCACGGTGTAGGCGACACAAGAATTTGGGGTGACATAGAGAAGTGTCTGAAACGTGTTAAAAACTGAATGAACACATTCTGAACGTGTTTAATATGTTTCGATGAAACGTAAGAAATATTTTGAAAACCATCGAAATGTTTTGGAAACGTTTCTGAAACAATTTTGTGAGAGCATCAATCACCTTTCCTTTCAAAAATATGTTTCAGAAATGTTCCTGAAACGTATCAGTGAAACTTTGCTACATCCTAAATAGGTATCAGAAACATCTGCATAGGGTTTCAGTTTGACAAAAATTTGGGGTGACATAGAGAAGTGTCTGAAACGTGTTAAAAACTGAATGAAAACATTTTGAACGTGTTTAAAGTGTTTCGATGAAATGTGTTGACAATGTTTTTTGATTTCAGTGACACATTTTTGAAACATTTTAAACACTAATTGTGCTACTAGGGTATATATCCAAAGCAACTTATTGAGTACCTTATTTTTGCGGATGTGCTCAGCAGTTTTGTTGAGAGTCTCGACAGCTTTCCCCGAATTTGCCCTATCAATAAAAATGGTCCCTTGAAGCCAGGAAGCAAAGCCATAAGTTCCGTAATAAAGTATTTCCTTCTTTGCGATATTGGTTAGTCCGTCAAAGAAAGGAAACAGATCGGCCAGCACTAATTGCAACAGAAAACGAAACGTAGAGTGTGACAAGCTAGAGACATGTAAACATATTGTCTTGGAATAAAGAAAATATATTTTGCGTCATCAACTTTCGACGACTAAAACAACTCAAATAATTTCACGGACGAATAATAACTTGGCTATGGGTCAAATGCTAGCCGGATTTGCACATAAGAGCTTTACTTATTGTTAGACATGTCTTGATATCTTTAAATCACAGCCAATACATAAAATGTTTAAGTGCATAAAGTTTGGACGTGATATTCCATGTAATCATGTATGTGCGGTACGAAGCTATACCAAATCACGATTAGAACATTAGAATTCTCCTACCATAATTCAATGTGCAATATGATTACTTGCAAACGATGAAATCTATCAGTGCCGCCGGAGGCTGACCCTGGTAAAAATTGGCTGTAGAATGTGTGTTCCAAAATACTATAGACCTAAAGCCGGCTGTAAGATTTCCAATAGCTTCTGTAGCCGGCTGTACGATTTCTTATAACATTTTATAGCCGATGGCGATTAAGCAACAGCCAGACGATAAAGTTTAGGCTAAACACTACTAATTACGGATACTAAGACTTAGTTTTTGGACTACCGCTCTCTTTTTGTGCCGTAGTATCTTGATTTATTTTGCGAGGAAAGCTCCGTACTTTTGAAGGATGCTTGTCATTCTTGGTATGTTGGAGCGCCTTCAATTTCTTATGATACTGTGCAATACCTTTTGTGAAATAGTTGCTTCAGACGCCGCGGCACGCTGCGGCGAGGCGAGGCGGGCAGAGAGCGCGAAACGCGCATTGGCGCCTACAAACCTAACAGGGATACTTCACGCATTGCGCGATGCGTGAAGTATCCCTGTTAGGTTAGTAGGCGCCAGTGCGTCGCCGCTCCGCTCTGTGTTAGGCTCTAATATTTAATCTCGCGGAGTCAGCGTTTTTCAACTCATGATTTTGAAATGTTTGCTCACTCTGTACGGACTATCCTCATTTTAATGATGAAAAAAAAATATGTTTTAAAGGAAAATATAAAGTGTGTTTTGTAAATATTAAGATAGTTCCGTATCAAACTTGGTGATTTCCAAAGCACACGAATTTCTACACAATTTCTTATAGCCACTTATAGCCAATGGCGATAAAGTGTAAAGCCCGGCGATAGGAACTATATCCCGACTGTATGCTTTTGTATAGCTTCGTATAGCCCGGCTATATGATTTGCTCCGCTTTCTACAGTCAGCTATATGATTTTCAATAGCCATCTTTAGTCGGCTATAAGAACTCCTATGGTATTTTGAAACGCAGCTCCTATCGCCAATTTTTACCGGGGGAGGAAAATCCTTCATTTTTTTCAAATTTCATTTTTAATGCTCTGTTTACTATACGAGGGACACTAGTATGAAAATGTATGATACTTTTTTCCTCATTCGCTGTATATTGTTAATGTTTCAAAGATTTCAAACGCTAAAATTGGAATTTGTAGTTGATAAAACAATTGATAAAATAAAAATATTTTATAGACCAATCCAAAATATTAGTAGACTAACCGAGCATATCCAACGCACTCTGGTGGTTGATAACTACAACCGCACCATTATTTTTAACCACATTTTCTTGACCTCGAATCTGCCAATTGACTCCAACCATCTTAGAAATCAGTCTGATTGACCACGATGTTCTACTGAAACCCACATGAGGTCACAAAAGTAAATTATGATGCAAAATAGACCACTAGCTAAGGTAGGAATTAAAGCATTCTGATACACGTTTCCTCATTAAAATTTTACGTCAAACACGATTCGGATAGCAAAAATTGCTGAAAGTAATTCCTGTAACCGAGATGACTATCGTTTTCTGATGCGTTATAATTCAAACTTCCCGCTCATTTAAAAAGGAAACTCTCTGTGGGTTAAATCGTGCTTTAAACGTTACCGTAACAGTCTTTACGGTATGATTATATGACATCCTCAATATTGGCGCTTTGGCTCAGTTGTTGCACATTGCTAACACGTTAAGAAAAATAGGTAAGGAAGGACACTGCTTAATTAAGAAGCCCACGGCAACCGTTGTGGTGCATTTGACTCACGTAGAGAATCGTGTCTCTTGTGAGTGGGCAATTTTTTCCTGTAATCAATGATACTTTTACCGTCAAGTAAAGTTCATTTAGTGGTTTTGTGTTTTTAGAATGGAACACATTTTTTTTTTTCAACTTGCCTTAAAAGCGATTCCCACAAATATGTTGCCACTGAAGGTGAATCAGTCTCATAAATCTATACAGGAACTAGCTGTTCCCTGCTTCTTTACGTATCAGTACAAAACCTATTTGATTACAAGACGATTACAAATCTATCTTTTAAAGCACCAGCCAGCTATCCGTTACTTACGACTAACGTATGTTACGTGCGTACTTACTATCCGTTTTTCCAGCTACGAGGCTGCCATATCATGACAGGGATGAGGATGGTGGAGAAAAAGACCACGGCTGCCATGAAGAAGACAAATTTGAAATAGTAACGGAACACCTTGCTGATTGATATTAAGGCGTAAACAGAAACAACCAAAGACGCACTCCAAATCAATCCGTTTGAAACTGCCATATTCGTATTCTGCCCTGAAAAAGGCGATTTAAAATAATAAATTAGCGTAAACAAGTATGTGCATAGGAAAATGAATGGCGCATACGTTGTTTTTAAACCGGACTAGAATTTATAGTTCCAAATTTCAAAATGCAGTCCAATTATAAGTAAATACGTAACAAGGTGATGACCCTGTTTTTCAAATCCAAACAAAATCCAGATCAGATCGCATGAATGTAATAATGAATTTTCTTGTAAGATTTCCTCATTATCAACGAACGCACCACCTTGTTCAAAACATATTTTCAAAAATATCAATGTTTTATTGTCAAAGATGGCATAACATCTATCTGTAGGTCATTCTTTGAAGTTTTGAAAGAGATATGCCTCCCTTACCACTACCACTACACCCCCTCCCCAAAGCCTAATATTAACAAAAAACATAATTTTTCTCTATTTTTACTTCTCCATTCACGTCAGCCTAACGAGATATCGAGGACTCGGTTTTGAAATGAATATATGATACACATCGATAAAAGGGGAAGGGGGGGGTGTTAAGTCAGCCTCTCGATGAGTTAATTCGTTAAGGTACAGCATCATTTAGGTAGCTAAAAATTTTAAACTGTCCAAAAAACTCTGGAGTTGACATGACTGCCCTTGCAAAAATATAGGATGGAAACAGTTTGGCCAATTTGCATGAGGTTTGGTGTCATGGTCTTCCAAATTTTTCCACTGAAGACCAGTCATCGGCGAACTGAATTTTCGCAGGATAAATCTTGATTTTTGCAGTTTTTGACTCCCTTTTCCAAAAAACGTTAAGCCAGATCAAGTTTACTTTCAAATTGAGTGACCCAGAATGCAAAAATATGTAATTACTGGGAGAGAAATCGTTTCCATACATAATGATTTCTGATTTGGATGTAACCTCTTGGTGACGATCACCGAGTGCTGGACAGCCAGTACAAGTGCATTTTTTTCGCATTTTATTCCTAAATTGAGTTAATTATGAATAAATTATTCACATTTCAGATAGAAAGCGACAGGAAGAAAATCAGTCTGATTTTGGCGGCCCATTACCTCTCTCTAGTTCCACGCTGCGCTCATTCTTGGTTCTTCAAATTATTGACAGAAATTTTGTGATTAAGACCGTATGGTTATCAATACGAGGAGGGATTAAAAACATTTTTGAAAAACGATTTCTCAACATGTGTACCCTTAATTTAGTGATATACTTAAATTAGTTAATTAGTGAAATTGTCGATATATAGTTCAAATATAGTTCCAAAAATTGTAAAAATATGTACTTCGGTGCTTATTTTCCAATTCTTTGCTCATTTTCTTGTCGAAGTATTGGAATTTTCCTAAACTTCACCAATATAAGGGAACCACTGCTGTGGTATAGAAAGCATACCAGCTATATACAATCACAATTACTTACGACTCTGAAATGTCTACAATGTTCAATACGCACTTTAAGCTAAATTCCAAGACACTAGAGCACACACTTTGCTGTCTATTGGATCACCACACCCGACAACTTTGGAGCAGCACCACAATTCATGTTTGAAAAACTTGAGATAGTTAAGGAAATGAGAGACCGATGGCTAGCGTTGAGGACCGCTGAGCGTTCGTCTTTAGTGACGTCACGAATATCGGGTGTGCTAATCATGGGCTTGCAAATCCATACTAACCCAGAGCAGCCCGGCGATGGTGAGATTAAAAGTCGCACAATGGTTCCGGAGTGAAAAACCGAAAACAACGGAAATAAAGGCTAATAACCACATGCCTGTAATTTTAGTATCAAGTAAGTCTAACTGTCAAATTTTAAAGTATAGCTTTATCATAAAACGAGTTTATTTTTATCGTGATCCATCGCCGGTACTTCATATCATTGATCAGCGCCGAAATCAGGCAGGCACATAGTTCAGTCTCCCATTTTCTTTCTAGATACCGAGCCAATTTTGAACAGAGTTTATTTTCAAAGGCAGAATTTGAGCTGAAGCGAAAATAAGTTGGTAAGCTAAATCTTGATTTAGCATTTTAAAATGGATACGATTAATTATGTACCTACACAAAAAATATTTATTCCCTGAACAGCAGTTGGACACGAGAAAGGACTTGCCAGCCCTTTTGATAATTTTACAACCAAGAGAAGGTGTCTTTTTCCTATATTTTTTTAGTCGTCGTTAGGTTGTTTCTACCAGATAGGCATATCATTTTTTGCTTTAAGTTGAATTTTTTAGGGAACAAACACACTTATCAAACTTATCAGTTTCTCAGATCATTGTGTGGCAGAATACTTTTCAGAAAGTTTCAAGGATTTTTCAATTTTCATTTTATGAAGAACCAAAAATGTATTTATTGCACCAATTATTAGTCTATACTGGTCTGGCAAAAAGTAATTCAATTATTTAAAAGTGAATTTACTCCACATGTCGTCCATTTTACTATGTTTTACCCTAGAAGCATAGACCAGAAAAAATATCTGTAATCCCAATTATTTCTAGGAGGTTTCAAACAAGGCGGCTGAAAAAACATACGAAAACGAATTATTTTTAACCACGGTGCTTTAGATTTTTATTTTGAGACAAGCAAGATATGGCTTTTGACCGTCTGCGCCTCGTGGTGCAACCCCCAAGGCACTTCGCTCCACAGGCATACTGCGTTAGGAGTGACTTTTATGATTTTAAAATACAGAGGAAGATGCGTGTATTTATCTAAAAATCATTTTCGACATAATGATTCTCCTATTCTGCAATTTTTTCATAGTGTAATAGAAAATCCAGTTGACGCAATAGATAAAAAGTAACAACATGGAAGGAGGGGACAAAACAAAAACTCACTACTACATTCACAGTACATACATAGCACCTAAGGACAAAACAATTAGCGCCTGTGCAGCATCGTGCATAGCAAATACATTATCATTGGAAACGGTATGGAATTATTTCATCTCTTTTCTTCTTCTTCTTTTTTTTTAAATGAACCATTTTTCGTTTGACTGGTCTATCTATTTTAATTGGCTGAATGACTGATTCATGGAGAAGGTCTGTAAAGGGTGTCCAATTCTGTAATAATCAATTTTCTCTACAAAATGTTTGATGAAACTTCATCGATAAGGCCTAGGTTCCAATTGAAAAATTGATCTAAATACGCACGAACTTATGATGTCCATACTTCCACCGCAGCAGCCTACTGCAAGTGGTACAAATCAAATGATATATTCTAGCAGAGCGACTCTAATCTCAATTCAGGAACAGGTTTTTGAGCAAAAGTGGAGGTGCATTACGAATTCAGCTGGCTTAAGCTCATTCAAAATTATTAGCATCTTTTGTCCAGTAAAATTCTTCCAGTTTGGATGATCGAAGCGATGGATTTGAAATGGTAAATTACCGTCCCGCCAAATGCTGGTGAGGAGTAAAATTTGTGAGGAAGTAATCTGAACTTGCCACTTGAGACGAATTAGATTATACAGGCTGAAAATGTCGTGTTCCAAAATTTTTGCACGAGGATTCATTTTTCCCATTTCTTTTATTCGTCTTCTCCTTCCTCTGTTTTTTACATTTTTGAAGTAGAATATAGCTTTATCATATTTTAATTTATTTTATCAGATGTTTCAAAAACGCTCGGTGTGAACTTAACAATAATTACAATAACCAATAAAGTAGGTCGATAACGATTTATCTGAATTTTGGTTTTGCAAAAAGTCACTTTACAGCTTAGCGCAGGTGTGTCAGCCGAAATAAAGCATCACTATGATTGTTTTTTGGATTTTAGGGCTGAAATTGAAAGTGAAATAATATTTCTCCGTCAAATAAAGATTTATGGAAAATTCAAAGTTCTAATGTTGTCCCAAAAAACGAGATTGCTCAAAGAAAATTCAAATGGTGTATACTAGGATACAAACATGTCATTTTCGGATTTAAAAGTTGAAAGTACTCAAGATAGACCTCCAGAATGCCTTGGCATTTTTCCTAATTTTTACTGATATAAAAATGTCTTCCCTTAAAAGACAAAGTCTGCATGTCAATTTACTCTGTGTATACATCCTATTCGTCTTTCGTTTTATGTCTAAAATGAAGGGTAAAATATAAATATTTCTAAATAACTGATGAGACTTTTACATTGTTTTGACTTTTCTCTATCGGAGTAAAAACGTCGGTGTATTTTAATCACCAAACAATTAAAATTTTATTTTTCAATTATGTATTGGGTGAAAGAGAAAAATCCAAAGTTATTTTTCGCTTCAAGGTACGAAAATATATACTATAGGACATCCGATTGGCTAATTCTTACACTTCGCTACCACACAAAGAAGGGATTCATATGTGCATCATAAATTCATACTGATACCATCCAAAAGGAAAATTTGATACTACGTTAATTTCAAGTAAAAAGGAATATATTTGACAGGTGAAACTTGCTCGAATGAAAAATTTCGACGAGAATTTGTTATTATAAATGGAGGAGTTATGGAAATAAGGCATCTATAAAGCAGAAATAGGAGTAAAAAAACTGGAATATTTTATTCTACCCATTATAAAAAGTGGGTGTGATATGATTTCCTTCAGTTGCACATCCAGGTACAAACAATTTAAGCACAATTTCTACTAAAATACTCGCCACTCCTCATCTTTATCTTCGACAGATCCACCTACTCCTGAAAATGCAGATAGAAAGACACAGCGTGGCCATAATGATCAGAAATTCAATCACGTGTAAGATTTATGTAGACTGGACTGGAAGGAATCTCAGCCTGTTTGATCAGCACGTTTTCACAATGGATGTAAATTAGGTATATCCTGAGACATTTTTTTTGCCTACATTATTAGAGCTACATAATATAAAGTAATTTTAAAATGCAGATTTTAACTTTATAATTTAGTACGCGGCACTTTTTTCACCATTTGGTGAACTGAGCAGTTTTCAGAAGGTTTGTGCGGGGTGAGAGTGGACCAATTTGGGGGAACACTTTTTTTTAGCCCGTCGAAGTTTCGGGATTTTTATAGTGTTAGGTCCATTCCGTCTGTTCGGACCTACTTCTTTCCATTTTTTATCTCTCATTTCAAGTAAGTGAAAACACACGCTTTAACCATACAAGGGTAGACCCACTAGTTCAGTTATTCACTAATTTGAGTAAAAACATTTTTAAATGTTTCACAAGATGCGCGCCCAGCTATTATTTTCATCAACATTGTGATATCATATTAATCAAATCTCCTTTCCTGCAACTTTCAGTGTGTTTCTCAACTACTTTGTCTTTTACTTTTGTCTTGGTTTGATGAATTTTAAGAGAATATCTCCCATTTCTTATTCTATTTTAAACAAATTTTGGTAAAAAAAAGTTCCCTTGATTTTTTGCTTATTTTTCATCATTGACCGTCTCACTACATGTTACTTCATTTGAGCTCTCGTGTTATCATTTAACACAGTGCCGTGCGAGTTCTGATCAGTGCGCCAGCTCTATATGTTGCGGATTGACGTCAAAGCGTTAAAATGTCATTAGCATCAGACAGTGATCTCGTTTGCTTTTTCCTTATCTTTCAACAAAAAAAGCCCACCTATTATGTGCTCTTAGTCAAAGAGATTCTCCTACCAGCTTTTTAGTGAGCTCAACTAATCAGTTGGGTCCCCATAGAATTATTCGAGGGGCTTTGACTTGCGGGATCTCCCTTGTGTACCGTACCTACTGGCATAGTGCCGTGCTAAGGAAGAACGCCTTATGAACATTCGAGAGTTGCCAGATTTCCTCCGATAAAATCTTCATTTTTGAGAAGAGTTATGCATATTTTTCCTGGAATTTTCAGATATTTGAAATTAAATTGCGGACACAATTGTCTGAAAAATTCGAGGAAAAATGTACATAAGTTTACCAGAAAATTATTTAATTTTTATTAAGGGCAATTGGGCAACGTCTGGAGGTTCATACGGCGTTTTTCCTTAGCACGACATCATAGTCGGAGGGTTCCCATTTTCCGATTCGAGTCCCACACGTAATTACAGCGAAATGGGAGAAACAGGAGACACTGCATCATACTGTTCCTTTTTCAATCGATTCATCTTGATATTACTTTTATTCCGTTTCAATTGTCTTAAGTTCGTAAGCAAGGCCGGCAATTTTTAAGTAATTTATTTCATATTGAACTACGAGAGGTGGTGGAAAAGTAATGCCTCCAAATTCATAACTTTAGGGGAGAGGGGGAGTGGCTTGACCAAAACTAAACAAATGCTTTAAAAAGAAATTTCCAGCTTTGTATTGGTTTATCAAGCTCTTAAAATTCACAATTCATGCCGCTACAGCGTTGCAAACTGCCAGAGTATACATTTTGCTGACAGGTTAAAAATATCACGCGCGGCTGATAAGTCGCTCCAACATTTGTGAGTCATATTAATGAAGCAAATTTTGGGATATCTCATCAAACTTTAATGCGGTTAATCCAAAAGGTGAAAAGTTCAACCTTTATTATGCTAAAAGCTGTTTTGATAGAAAAGTTTAGGTCAAAAGTCATATCGTATCGTGAATTCTGTCTTTTCATCCTGTTTTATCATGCGGCAGAATTTTCACATTTGCAATTTCCCACGACTTGAGTATGGAAGGGTGCTAAACCCTTCGGAATCAAAAATTCAAAGACCAATTTTTTTTTTCTTTTTTTAAATGACGAATAACTCGACTCTACAATCTCGTGATAATTTTGCACTGAGTCATCATGCAAAGCAGCATTTAATGTCATAAAAGTTGACCATATTACTTTTGAACCGCACGATAATGTGATGTGATATCTGAAAAACTGTTGCATGTGAAAAAAATTACAGTATAGATACCTATCACTATTACATTTACGTTTTCCTTTGATTTATCAATGAACAACCTACCTCAAACACGTCCAGTAACGCTACATGATGTCATGAATTGTGATTTTTTTAAAGTTTGATAAAACATTAAAAAGTCAAGGGCGGGCGTCTCTCTTGGTAATTTATTTTTCAGTTTTTGCCAACATAAATTTTGTTGAAGTTACAAGTAAGCCGGGAGGCATTCCTTTCCAGCCACAGAATTTTCCAAAAATTTCACATTTTCTAACTGTCGAAAAAATCAAAGTCTGAGATTTTCCGAAAAAGGCCCGGGAAACGATCGAGTTATCCATGAAAACGGGAGAAGACCCAAAGTTTGGTGGTCTCTGCTAGCGTCCCTTTAGAGAGAGAGTTAAGAGAACGCTGCTCATGGATGTCACAAACGGAAATAAAGATTACACAAAGCGAATGATTTTTGTAATCTTTGATCAACCCATTCCCGAATTCCTGTCTCCGTTCCCACTCTCATTTCATTTGTTCCTTGCCGTATCCCCAGTTTCCCGGTCCACTCCAGTTTATAATCTTTGCAATTGGTGAAAATGTAATCTTTATTACCGTTTGCGACATCGTGAAGGCCTAAAATAAGGGAACCAATCAGCGGACTGATTATTGAAATTGATAGACAAAGCGATAGACAAAGAGGACATAGGGAGTATGGAGCGATCCCATTGGTTGCAACTGGTGGTTCTTACAGACAGAGAGGGAGAATGATGGACTAATTGTCGGATCTCTTGTCGGTTGCCGTTAGTTAGTCTATTACTCACCTCCTTCGTCCATTGCAACCATCCGCTTCCACCAATAGGATCTCACCATATCCCTTTTCTCCTCTTTGTCTATAGCTTTGTCTATCGATTTCAATAATCGGCCCTCAGAAATGGATTCGCATTGTCTTTACTCAAAAGGATTTCTCACGTATTTATTAAAGGGACTCTAGGCTCTGTTTTTTTTTACAGTACCATTAATGATTTGTCTTTCTTTTCCAGAATGACAGTATTGACCTCGTCACCTCTCAAACGCATCCCTTCGACGCGGCCACCATTCACTTTGGGTGAGCTGAAGAGAGCAGTACCCCCGCACTGCTTCCAGCGATCCCTGCCGCGCTCCATGTATTACGTTGCAACGGACGTAGGTGCTATATTCCTGTCCACCTATCTCGCCACTTTCATTCCTCTCCTGCCACCGTTTCTTCAAGTGATAGCCTGGCCGCTTCATTGGACAGTCGCTGGCAGTTTCATGCTAGGTGCTTGGCTCATTGGTAAGACACTTTATCATTGAAAAAGCATACGTCGAGGGCCTATACTGCCGTGCGAGGGAAGAACGCCGTACGAGCCTTCAGACGTTCCCAAGTTTCCTCTGATAAAAATCAAATTTGCTGGGAAAATTGTGAATATTACTTTCCAACATTTTCAGAAATTTTTTTATGCAATTTAATATAAGATATTTGAAAATTTCAAGGAAAAATATGCATAAATGTTGTTACAAATACATGTTTTATCGAGGGCAATTTGGCAACTCTAGAATGTTCATGCGGCGTTTTTTCTTCAGGACGGCAGTATAATCATATCAAGTCAGGCATTTTTGTCCAATGACGCAACAGACAATGATTTAACTTACGTTAATTTGAGTTTATCATTAAATTTCGCCGCATAGAGGCAAAAAATATACGTGTGGAGCTCAAATAGTTCTCTATTCGAAAAACATACATTCATCGCGCTCCTTGTGCTTGGATTTTGCGGTTTTTGTTTTGTGTCTTTTCTAGTTAAATTTTTCGGGCTAACTTTGTGTATTATCTTCATCTTTCAGAATGAGTTGGTAGTCCCAATACTAAAATACTTTCCTAATGTTTGCTTACAGGTCATGATTGTGGCCATCATGCGTTCAGTGACTACAAGTGGCTCAATGACGTCATCGGATTTGTCCTTCACTCGGCAATGCTTACGCCTTACTTATCATGGAAATACTCGCACACGTCGCACCACGCTAACACGGGATCCACAGAACGACAGGTCGTATTCTTGGTGAAAAAAAAGGACGCCCTCCCGTGGCATGCTAGGTGAGAGCAACGAAAAGGCCAATTTTCAAACGTTTTGGACGGACGACAAAAAAACCAAGAGCAGCCAATGATGCATGATACTGCCGTGCTAAGGAAAACGCCATATGAACCTCCAGGCGTTGCCAAATAACCTCTGACAAATCGCTAATTTTCGGAAAAATTTCGAATATTTTGCTGCCAATTTCTCAGATAATATTATTCGTACACTGTTCTAAAGTTCCTGAAAATTTCAAGGAAAAATATTCATAACTTTCCTCAAAAATAACCGTTTTATCAAAGGAAATTTGGCAACTCTTGACGGCGTTCTTCTTTAGCACGGCAGAATAAAACGCGAACCAAGCTAAAAGTGGTGGAATCGGAAGGTTAAAAAAATGGCATTTCTTGACGCAGAATAGCACAAGGGACGACACTCGTACCACGTGTTTCTCGAGCTGCGTTTTTTCTGACCTGTACGAATGAAAAAGGCTAGTTATGGGTATTTGTACATTTTCTGGGAAGTGTCGCTCCTTTGACGGCAGAGCGTAAGTGCATGTTTATGTTAACACTAGTTTAGGTTAGTTTGTTGACAAGTCATCTATGTCTTTTCTTCTGATGATAAATGAAAATATTAAATAATGGCCGTGGGTATAAAGAAATCTCCTATCTTTTCTCGAAAAAAAATTTAATCGCTAGGTACGAGGCAACGTTGGAATGCTCATACAGCGTCGAAACACAACATGGGTCTTTTGAGCTGTCTTATTCGAAGCCGCGATTATTCTAACGTGAGTTCGAATAATCGCGCCAAACTCAGTTCAGCCGGCGTTAAATGTATACGATATAATAGCGCCTGCAAGACTTTCGGAATACTTCACGCATTGAACCAAACTGCGCGGCATATTAGCCCCTTCAAGACTGCATGAATACTTCTCGCATTGCGCCAAACTGCGTGGCATATTAGCCCCTACAAGACTGCATGAATACTTCTCGCATTGCGCCAAACACAATGCAGTCGGTCAGATGGCGTGAAACGCATATTAGAAAGACCGTTAGAATGTTGTAGGCCTGCGTGTCATCACTTTTGACTTTCTGCTTCAGTTTTTTACCATAATTAAAGGTGAAACAACATTGATGGAAACAACTTTTATTTTTGCATTATTTTGACATGCCATTTTGGGATCTCCAAAACTCAAATACATGTCTTATTCCCTTTGAAGGGAAACTCGGGAGAGCTTTAAATTTTCAAAATTTGGAAGCTCTCCAGTAAGCGAGACGACTTTGAGTAATCGGCATTTTTATGATGGCGATTAGCGTATACATATTGTTCTATACCTTAAGTTGCTCGTACAACTCGCTCTGAAGTCCATAAGTGAAAAAAAAAATCTCAAAGCCTAGACCACAGCCCTCTGCCTAGTGTTACACTTGTGACATATATGAAAGCGTGCATTACGAAAACGTGCGAATGAGAAGAGTCCGCGAAAGTAACCATTCAACGAGTTGGGTTTGTTTTCATCTAATCGTCAACACCCTCAATCTGTCTTGTGCGTGCATGTTAAGCGTTTTAAAGTTCATTGGCGGATCCAGCAAACTGGAAACGTTGCTTTTTCTCCATTTAAACCTATTGAAATGTATCGATTCTTGACGAGGCCAGATGCTATGACAAGAATCGATAATTTAACATAGGTTTAAATGGAGGAGATCCTGTGTTGCCATATTGCTGGATCCGCCCCTGTTGCAGGGCGATAAAAAGATAATTTCTTAACCTGTATGCGTCTTACAAATTCTTCCAATTTACCTTTACTTAGGAGGACCGCGCATCCAAATTTCACCTTCATTTGTCTACTTACTTCTCAGCTCCATTCTTGATGGCGGACAAATATTTTTGACTCTAATTTCAATTTTTGGAACTTCTTGGCTTTGATCTCCCCATGAAATGGTGTGGACCCAGCACCATTTCTCCACCTTGTTACATGCAGTATTCGGGCCACTTCTTAGGTTTTCTTTTTTTTTTTCGCAGCTCCATTCAGATAGACATATTATGATCTTTATTTAAATTTCAGCAAGTGTACCTTATATACTGTAATTATATTTTTGTTTTAACATACTCCTAAGCTAAGTAATTATCGTTGCAGATACACGGACAACCCCCCACTTCGGGTCCTCAACTTGACGATCTCCCTCTTCATTGGCTGGCCGTTGTACTTAACTTTCAACGTTTCCGGGCGCACCTACGATTCCTTCGCGAACCATTTCTACCCTCAGGGTCCCAACTTTACGCGCCGCCAGCGCGCCAAAGTGCTCCTCTCCGATTTGGGCGTCACATCGGTCGCTTACGCTATCTACCGGCTGACCCTCTCAACTAGTCTATCGTGGATGCTCTGCATCTATGGTCTACCGCTGCTCTTCGCCAACGCATGGATCGTTGCGATATCCTACCTGAACCACATCCACCCCGCACTACCCCACTACGACGAGGGGGAGTGGGACTGGATGCGGGGCACCATGTCTACCGTCAACAGGGACTTCGGGTGGTGGAACTACTTTTCCCACCATATTACGGACGGCCATGTTGCGCACCACTTGTTCCCAACGATGCCGCATTATCATGTGATGCAGGCCACCGAGGCGATAAAGCCAATTTTGGGCGAGTACTATTTGCTGGACCGGACGCCAGTTTGGAGGGCTTTGTACCGAGAGACCAAGGAATGCTTGTTTGTGGCACCGGAGAAGGTTCGAAAAGGAGTGCATTGGTTTGGGAGTCTAGTAGAGGAAAAGGCTGCGTGAAGTTAAGGCATGATCAGATTAAGTATACATCTAATATACTGTACTATACCTGTACCTGTACTATAATACTAATGAATGATATTTTTCACGAGAAAGAGGTGCCGCGCCAAGTCGGAATTTTATTTTATACTTGCAATAAAGAAGTAAACTGCCATTATATTATTTACTCAGAAATAGTAATATTGTACAAATTTATGTTTAAATATAGATCCTACTATGTCATCGGAACTTGACGTCTCAATTTTTTATGGAGACATCAATTTGCTCATCAAACCAAAATGCGTACCAGGTTTTGCGAGTTGCGACATAGTAGGATTTTCTGTTGGACTTTATATGATTGGCCTTGGAACTTTTAAAAATGTCCTTGGAACATAATTCTTGCGAAAACAATAGCGAAAATTTTGAAACGCCACAATTTATTGAAGTCATATCTGTGTAGTCTCAGCGTCGATCTATCTTGTCAAGTTAGTATCACGATTGCACAGCAATATAACATTCTTCGCTTGACATCAATACTGCTTCCAATATATTTGTGTACGTAATAAAAAAAGAAGCTTTGGTTTTTCTTACTGTGAAGGAAATTGATCTGTCATCTGGCTGCGCAACAGATATTGACGAGCACAATCTCATTTCACGTGAAAAATGGAAAAATCAAAATAAGACGCATGCCAACAATTTTTCTAAACTTGTCTCTGTTCTAAACTCAGAACTCCCAAAATGTAATTTCTACAATTTTTTTTAAATATCTTCAACAAATCATCATTAAGCGCATTAACTTTTTATTAATATTATTAGGCGTATGATTTCTCTTTTCAAAGTGTATGTGATATAGTTCCTATCGAAATATGTATCTTCTAATAATTGCAATGCTGAAATGTAAGAAAAGACGTGACCATGTATAGTACTTGTTTACAAGCTCGGAGGAGTCACCCTGATGACTCAACTCCCAACCCAACGTTGAGGGTTAAGTTGCAGAACCAGCGTTTGAATTCGTTTCAACCTGCTTGTTTGTTTTGGAATAAAGAAATATGACTTTCTGCTCATTATGATTTTTATGTACAAAATTTAGTTTTATTAATAATTATTTTTTGAGTGGTTGAATAAACATGTTTCCTTAATACTGTAAAAATACACCGTTCTTTGATGAATATAATTTTGTGACTACCTATTACCTCTTTTTTATGGATTATTAAGTATACAGGGTGTCCCAAAAGTCCGTACCCTCCCTCGTAACTTTTGAACGGTTAGAGATAGAAAAACGAAACTTTGGGAATGTTGCTATCTTAAAGGGGTCCATCTTCTAGGGAGGTCAAAATTTTTGTCCCCCCCTCAGGGGGGTCGCGGGGGCCCCCAACTTTTTTTTTCAAATAGTAACCCCTATCTTGTGATACATCATTAGAAAAAGCATAAAAAACTAAGAATTTTGGCACAAACCGCAAATCAATATCTTAATTTTTGACCGAGTTATGATAGGTCAAAGGTCAAATTTGACCTATTTTCAAAAAATCATATCTCCGGTTCAAATCATCGTAAAGAAAAAAATAAAACGGGAAAATTTACCAAATTGTAAGCACTTTCAAGTAAAAATCACAGAAATTACTTCAAACTAATTTTAAGGGGGGTTTCGGACCCCCAAATACGTCATTTTAAAGGTCATACGATATTCTCGCGAAATGAGCCAATTTCCCCTTACTTTTCCTCAACATTATCTTAGTAAGTTCAAAATTAGTTCAACATTGCGTTTTCAAGTCCCTAAATTTCGAGCAAAGTTCAAAAAACGAAATTTAAGGTGATTCAATTCAACCATTTAAATTTCATTTTTTTAAAACTTTGTTTGAAATTTGGGGACTTGAAAACGCAATGTTGAACTAATTTTGAACTTACTAAGATAATGTTGAGGAAAAGTAAGGGGAAATTGGCTCATTTCGCGAGAATATCGTATGACCTTTAAAATGACGTATTTGGGGGTCCGAAACCCCCCTTAAAATTAGTTTGAAGTAATTTCTGTGATTTTTACTTGAAAGTGCTTACAATTTGGTAAATTTTCCCGTTTTATTTTTTTCTTTACGATGATTTGAACCGGAGATATGATTTTTTGAAAATAGGTCAAATTTGACCTTTGACCTATCATAACTCGGTCAAAAATTAAGATATTGATTTGCGGTTTGTGCCAAAATTCTTAGTTTTTTATGCTTTTTCTAATGATGTATCACAAGATAGGGGTTACTATTTGAAAAAAAAAAGTTGGGGGCCCCCGCGACCCCCCTGAGGGGGGGACAAAAATTTTGACCTCCCTAGAAGATGGACCCCTTTAAGATAGCAACATTCCCAAAGTTTCGTTTTTCTATCTCTAACCGTTCAAAAGTTACGAGGGAGGGTACGGACTTTTGGGACACCCTGTATACCAAAAACAATGGAAGGAGATAGGTATCCGTGGTAGCACAAATTCGTAAAATTTATCCCCCCAAAAAATTCATAAAAAAGACGTAAAATAGAACAAAAGTGAGATGCCAATGTAGGTTTTTTTGACAAGAATAATTCGTAAGGAGTACACGTTTTTTAAAGTAAGAAGATCGAGTTTTTTTACGAAAGAAGATCGAGTTTCTTTACGCAAAAATTTATACGTAAAAAAACTCATACATGCTTCCTAAAATTGATTAAATTGACACATCGTAAAGAAAAAAATTGATTTTTCACATATTTGGAACTATTCATTTACTAGTCATATATTTTTTCTTGAGATCGACTTTCAAATTATTATCTACCTGTCGGGGTATGATGCTGGGCCTGCCTATCTCGAATCAAATGCGCTACCCAGCGAGTCAACGGAGCGTCTTCATCAACATTTTATATACCGAATGAAGTACAGTAAAAGTTCGTTAAGACAAACAACGCTTATGACGAAAATTCGCTCAAGTCGAAATTATCTTCGGACCCGGGTCAATTTGACGGAACGAACTTTTACTGTATTTGCATTTTTTATTTAGGAAGTATCTTTTATTCTGGAATATTTTGAAGACGCAATTTTCTATTGTAACTAACACCTGTCTGGATTGTCCGCCGCCAACACAGTATCTGCGAGAACCGTCGATACATGTTTCCCCTTGTTTATTTTTAAAAGGAGATAATGCGTCGGCAACACTCATTTTTGAGTGAAGTTGTAAGTAATGATGAGGAATTAGTAATCGAAGGTATTGAATAGTATGGAAATTTACGACCGGTCTCATCAGTAACAACGTACCTCTAACTCAATCAAACATTAAAATTATGATAATGAAAGAGCCTGATAAACAGTGCGACGCAATAAGATATACTCCGGTGAACTCTGACTTTCGCAAGTCATGAATCATGCAAGATGAAGCTGATTTGAGCTGAGCTACATGTTTTCACTCTGATTTTAAATACTTCAAAATTTTAGTTAAGAACTGGTTCAGCTAAATCAATGCAAAAAATTAGACGCATTAAACCGAAAATACTTTTTGAGCCCCCATGCGAACTGCACGCTAAAGTTTTCAAAATAAAAAAATCTTGAAAACCACTTCGGATCCCCTACCGATTGGCAGAATTTCATCGAAATAGCATTTGAAAGAAAATTCACCAAGTCACGAGAAAAAAATCCCTAGCTCGATTTCCAGAAGAAAGAGCTCTCCTTACAGCCACCCCTGTGTCAAAAAGTCGTCCTTAAGATGTGTATTTAGCCGGTGTATCGATGATGAAACTATAAAAGAGCCCTGTCCTTGATGCGAGGTTGCAAATTCCTGTCACATTTTATTTAATTCAAGAGACTGTTATCATCAACCGATCATGATTGCAGGAAGTATCCTATAATTTATATTTGCCATTTCAATAATATTCACTAACAATTTCATACAAGTTCGTTCTCCTATGAAGGCTCTTGAAAAAGTAGAACGGTTGTAAGAGAAGTTTTTGAACACGACAGAGCAGAAACTCGCTCTTCTGATATTAAAGTGGATCCAACTAGACGACCTATTTTCAGTGCTTTTCTCGCCTTTGTCTCGTTTTATATCTGATCAGAACGTTTGATTGAAACATGCATTGTAGTTTCGACAAAGTTTTTTCAAATGTGTTCCGAAATCCGAAATTTTTACGATCCATCCCAATTTTTTTCCGACGATGTTGTCACAGGAAACGACCTTAGAAAATTTTAAAGTTTATTTGAAAAGATTTGTCATTTAGACGAATGGGATTCATTTTACAGTTGCACCCATTAAATACGGGTGAGATTTCATCCGACGAAAAATTTTTTTGCGCCTACGCGATGCTTTTTACTTACGCCTAGCCTGAACACGCTTAATTTCTGCAGACGTTGAAGTTGCAGACCTTCTGACTGAAAATTCATGGGGCAGAAATTTGGGTAGACTTAATTGAATGGAAAATTCTTCCGAGCGTTACGTAACAAGCGAAACGGCATACTCTCGAGAAACTTACCCCTTTCCCATCCAATACTGTGAATTTAACATAGCTGCTCAACCTCCAATTATATAAAACGAATATAGAGATGAAAATGAGATGGGGTAATAGTGAGTACGGTCTACCACTCAGAGAAAGTCTAACATCATTGAAATTCAATGTAAATGTGGATTTTCTCGGATAAAATTTCATATTATGTGAAATTTTTCCGTGGGAATTTTATGATTATCTGCAATTTTCCAACTTATTGTTCAATTTATTCTTGATGTATCTGGAATTATTGTCTTGATTTAGACGGCAGTTTCATTCGAACATTTCCGGAAGGGGTCTGCAATATATAATAAGTTGATGCTGATTTCAAGAATGCAAAATTTATACAGATCAATGGCTAAAGTACCAAACCACGTTTCTCAATTGCGTTGTTACAAAATTTCCGCCTCTATTTTAATGGTTCAAAGAGAAACAAGTTAACTCTATAGGTTAAAATTGAGGGGCCCCGAGGACAAGGCAAATGAGTGCAATTTTTTTTACAATTTTTACAAGGTCCTCTCGCATATTTCTCTAGGTGAACTGGATTATAGATATACAGTAAGAGAGAGTAACCTAAGTCTTGTACCATGCAATATAATGGGAAGCAAAACACAAAGTCATACAAGCAGTTGGTTACTTTTTTTTGTGATAGTTTTCTAGTTCCAATGTGCTCACTCGCAAGACGCAACTTAAGGGTAACAAAGCAGGAGGGAAAACACGAGCACATAAGTTCCGCAGAACACTTTCTTCCCTCGATGCGTCAGAGTAACTCACGGTTTGAGTCGATTTGAGACAAAATTGTGTTAGGCAATCGAGTCTTTTCTGTAGAGCTGGCACAAAAAAGTAACACAGAGTAACACTAAACACGGGGAATTTTTAAACTGTGTAGCTACAAATTAAACGCCAGCGATAACGCTGTGCTTGTAAATGTGTGATGAGGAAAACATAAACTTTGCGTTAACGAATGAATTTTAGATATTTAATACGTGCGCACCGTGATTTTTGTGTCAATTTATCCTGAAACAGCGCACTTAAACGGTTGAGTATTCATTTTGTGGAACAGACTGATTCGCATAGAATATCTCGATATTTTGAAAATGGGGAAGAATCATGCAAAATGCAAAATTCATGAAATTTCGCTCGATGAATGAGATCTACTTTCTCACAGAGTGATCGGAATTTTACGAGTGACCATTTTTGAATCGATGAAATGTAATTCCCCTGCAGTCTGGTCCATTTTTCCTGTTTCCATGCAGATCCTCGCTAAAATACGAATTAAAGCACTTATGGGTTGGGCGCGGACTCTCTCTCCTTGCTGTCTATATGTAGGTTTTGGGGGAAACCTCCGAGTCGTAAAACCTAATTTCCATCTGGGAAAACATACGTTTTCGCATTTTATTTTTTTTTATTTTTTTTATTTTTTTTTTTTTGGAGTATGGTGCTAAAAATCGAAAGCCATCATTACGCCTAAATTTACAGAAAATTCCCATCCTATAGCAAAAACATGCATCAAACGATTTACCATTTGCTGGTGCAATAAAATAGGCTGGTTAAGATTAGAAACAAATTCTTTCAAACCTCCGGTCACACACATACTCACACGAAACTGTAATATTTGAAGCGAAAAAAAAGTTGATATCAAGAGCTATATTTGTTTTTAATGGTACACGGACTTTATGTCCACATTTTTTACGTCCACAGACTTTTCGTCCACAATTTTTACGTCCACAGTTCTAAAGCCCACACTATTGTTAAGTCCATTACCTAAACGTCCACTAAGTAAAGTCTACTAAAATCAAATTCAAGCGTCATATTTTAGTCCTTGTGTAAAATTATATTGACAATATCAAAATGAGAAAATTAAGAGAGAATGAGGTGTTGTTATCGTATAACTCATATTTTAAATGAAATGTTAATTTCTTCTTTTGATCCATCCTCTCAAATCGTCTTTGGTAAATACTTGGTTTCATTTCTATCCTTGAAATTTCCGATATAAAATATGCCTTAAATGTACATTCTTTTTTTTTAATGAAAGTGATTACTTCATTTTAAAAACATTTACATTTTTAAAACGTGGTAAATATTTCTAAAACCTTTTCCAAGCAATGGCATCGATATGGATCTCAATGAACCGTAGTTGTGATGAAAGAAACTATACAAAAATTAATAAAAGAGGAAAAAAACTAAGAAGCACGCAATTTTTGTGTTTAACTTATCAGTACATCGACCTCCTTGAGTCAAATACGTCCAATTTTGAGCATTTAGTTGCGCTTACACCACGCTGCAGCACAGTAAAAGCCCAAAACATAAAAGAATAAATTTGAATGCTTTGGAAATCATCGATACGGAACCACTATTATATTTACAAAAAACACATTATATTTTCCAGTAGTGCATATTTCTTTTTCATCAATTTAAATAAGAATAATTCATGCAGAGTTTTCAAACATTTCAAAATTATGAGTTGAAGAACGCTGACTCCACGAGTTTAAATATTAGAGCCTAACACAGAGCGGAGCGGCGTGTTGGCAGCGCAGAACGCGCACCGGCGCCTACAAACCTAACGAGATACTTCACGCATTGCGCAACGCGTGAAGTGTCCCGTTAGGTTTGTGGGCGCCTTTGCGCGTGTCACGCTGGTTGCCTGCCGCGCCGCAACGCTTTAAGCAACTATTTCGCGTCAGAGGCTTTGCACAGTATTCTACAAGATTGAAGGCGCACGAAATAACTAGTTAAAGAGGACTTTCAATTTTGACTGCATTTGTTACTGAAAAATGTTTAATTTGGCATTGGAGCGTTTCCTAGGCTCCCGCTTTGGTTTTCATCTTATCATATCCGTACAGTGTACACATGAACATATGTTTTTATCTGCTCTTAGAGTCTGTTCTTTTTCATGACTTGATTCATGAATGAAATGTTTTTAAAAATGAAGGTAGTGGTAGTATGCATTTATTTTTGAGGAGGGTTCCTGTCATTTAAATGAGAAGAAAAAAATGTGGACATAACATGTCCACAATTTGGACAATTTTGGACATATTCATGGTTGGACATTAAATCATGTGGACTTAATAAAGTCTGGACTTAACGTTTAGTGGACATAAATAGCGGTGGACATTTATTTAATGGACGAAAGGTATAGGTGGACATAAGGTCCTGGAAACGTTTTTAATACGATAAAAACAAACTAGCGGAAATAAGGCTAAAATCACAATGGACCACTAGACAAGGTACGAATTTCAGCATTCTGATACATGTTCCTGAACCAAAATTTTACGTAGAATACGATGCGCACAACGAAAATTACTGATATTAACTCCTTACAAAGATAATGAATCATTCTTGATGCGTAAATTCAAACCACCCGCTCATGAAAACTCAATGCTCCACGTAATTCACATCGCGCGCTAAACGTTATCATGACAGTATCTGCGATTTAAAAATCTGGTAACCTCAATTTTGACGCTTTGGCTCAGCTATAGCAAATTTTTTATAATTTGAGCAACACATGGTGGAAAATGAACATTGCTCGATTGAGAAACTGGCTGAAACCGTTGTAGTGCACGATTGGACTCACGTAGAGCTTTGAGTTTCTTGTGAGCGGACAGTTCAAATTCCTCGTAACCATTGTTAAATACAAACGTTAATATCTTCGATAGGACTTAGTTTCAGTAATATTCGTTGCGCTAATCGTGTTTTTCGCGGAATTCTGGTTAAAAAACATGAATCAGATCGCTTAAATTCGTACCTTGTCTAGTAGTCCATTACGCAGGATATTTCCGTGTCTCGCGAGATCATTATCAAACGCTAAAAATATAGTATAATAAAATAATATGAAAAGGAAATTTTGTTTTCCCAACAAAATAGTGTGGACCTACCGCTTATTTACGACCTTATTAATCAATAAATAAATTTCCAGTCGAAATCTTTATCCTTGCTGTAAAAAGCTATTTTTTCTTAAGAAAGCTTTTATCTTCTAAGAGCAGGTTAAGAACAATTCGATATGTATGCTTGACACGTTGCACCAATGCCGCATAAACGCAATGTAAATTTGACGTGCTCTTTATAATCCTACAAGATTTACTAATTTTAATTTCCAACTGTAAGCTGAAAAATTTTCTCACGCAGAGTTTTCGAGAATTTTTCAGGTAGCGATTTCCTCCCTCAGGCCCAACCCCGTTCCCTAAGAGACAAATTTCTAAATTTCTCCGCGGAACGCAAAAAAGTCTCTTCCGAATTTCTTAGAATATTAGCGGGGTTTGCACAGAATTTCACGTGAATAATTGATCTGGCAGAAGATGTGTTCGATGTCTTTCGAAGGAAATCTGGGCGTCTGAGTGTGAATGAAAATGCAGATGAATTCGTATTTAAAAAAGAACCTGACTTTCTGAATCTTTAATTTGGGCAGTTCCAATATTCGATAATTGATTCAGCCTTTCCTTCGGTTGAATGGAGTATCTCTTTTTAAATTTTCATGCGATTAAGGTAGTTTTTCCTCAAAAAAATTTTAAGTTTTAAAAAGAAGTTGCGAAAAATTTCGAGTCATTCCCGCAGTGGCACAGGGTGCGGATGGAAAGCGAGCAGCGGAATACTCTGTAGAAAGAGTTTTTTACGCAATTCCATTCAGTTTATCTAAATAGCTTTCATCAGAGTATCAGAGACGTAACATCCTTAACGGTTTGTGGTGATAAAAGTGAAGTCTGTTTTTTTTCCATATTTACGACGAAACACTTGATTTTTTTTCGCGCTTTTTCATTTTTATCATTATTTTTCAAAATCAATTTATGTATCAGTTTTGCAACTTAAAGGCTAAAATTTGCCCAAATTTGAGGAACAATTATAGGTGCTATTTATTTTAAAGTATTAATATCGTTATTCCAATGATATGGAAATTCTAGCTTGAAATTTACGTTTTTTTTGTACAAAAATTAATTTAAGAGTGCGCGTCCATCAACAAACAGAAAAAAAGCCGAGGCAAGTTTTTTGCGAACATTTCTACGCACTGAGGTGAAATTTAGTGAAACTTGGTGAAAGTTTGGAGCGGATTCTCACATTTCACGTAAGTTGGCTTCCAAATATTCTTTTGCCTTTTTTCATGTTTTGTTTTCGATCTGAGGGATCTGAATTAAATGCGATTCATGACTCTTAACATATGTATGTATGTAACACTTTAATATTATCTATACGGCAGTCTTGTTTAACAGTCACTACTCTTGTTAACACCATACGGCTACAAGAAGATGGGAAAACATTATTCGATTTTTCAGAGCTCTGTCAACAATTGCTTGTTTTTAACAACACCGATGTTGGATTACCTCCTTTTTTCGATACTTGGAATTTTTAAGCAGGTCCTTTGCGGCATTTTGAAATTGGTGGCTTTGAGCGCTCATCTCATTCAATGTATGTATGTACAAGAGTGATTTTACGAGAGAATAACGAAACTATTTACTTGACGTGACCCTTATTTAAACATCATTCAGGCGCTGGGCGCAGAAAGGGTATTTTCTGGTTGCAGTGTCTCATATTCTCAGTTAACGTTTCACGTAAATGATGGAAACAAATTTATGAAATTTGTTGACAATTTTACTGAAATTTCTTTATGATTTTACGATGCCGAAAACGAAAAATTTCAGAGAATTCTCTGAACGGTCTCCTCTCTAAGATATAAAGTAACAGTAAAGATTCTGAAACATCGCAACCAAGAAATGCCTTTTCTACACCTAACGCCTCAACTATGTGTCAGCGCATGAGGGTGTATCTATCGCAGGCAAATAGTCAAATCAGGCATTTCATCAAATGCCTAGGCAAATAGTCAAATATTCTAACGTAGATTGAAATTCTGATTTTTTTTCCTAATTTCAGACAAAATATTTCATTGCTCCTGCAAGAAAAAATTCGCAGTAATAATTTGCACCACACAATAGTATTTTAAACGATTTTCAGCTCCTGAACAGACATTGGTCTTGAAATTTTCAGCATAGCATAAAATACAGAATTTTTAGAATTTCAACATTCAAAAATATGAGAAGCAATTGAAGAGGAAGAGACAAAAAGAGTTCGCAGGTTTCATGAGTTATTTTCCCAAAAATAGTGAAAAATCGTTAGCTCTTTGTCATAAATTCACAAAATTTTGTAAACTATTAAAATTTGACTGTCTGCCTCGACTAGGCATTTGACTTTTTGTTGTTTTTCACGTTTTGCCTGCGACATATCATCTACATAATAAACCCCTTTTTTTAAATTATTGGAGAATCATAGTCTTTGCCACCTTAAATTTCTCTCTTTCTTGATTCTGTAGGTTTGAAAAGAATGGGCGTGCTTTTCCCTACTGACTCAGTTGACGTCAACGGTAATTGCTTGACCCCTGAGCGGGCTCCCGCTGCGAAACCACCTTTCACGCTTGCCGATCTCCGGAAGGCTGTGCCACCACACTGTTTCGAAAGGAACCTCTTACGCTCTTTCAAATACGTCTTTTATGATCTCTCTGCTCTCTTTGCTATCGCATACGCAGCCAGTTTCATCCCCTTGCTACCCCTCCGGCTACAGTATGTCCTCTGGCCTACCTACTGGCTCGTTGCCGGCACACTCATGCTCGGCGTTTGGATATTAGGTATGCTCCATTCCATCAATAAGACTTTCATATTTATATGTAATGCAACCGTATAAAAAAAAGAAGAAAGTTACATCAAAATCCATCTGTAGCGATGAGGGACTTTTATGACATTATCAATGAAATCACGGGGAAAAAGTATTATAATTTCAATTTTGTTCCTGGCTGATTATGGTGCCGGTCAGAAGTGTAGTTGTGCTCGCCAAAAGTATGGTTAGGTCAGCCAGAAATGTGATGGAATCAAACAATACCTCTAACTGATGCAATTGCATTCCTGACCAATGCAAAAATCAGCCAGGAATGTAGTTATAATTATTATCATTGCTTTTTTTCCCCGTGCGATGTAAGGATTTTTAGTAAAACACCCATTAGAGTAAATTTTTCAAAGATATTTAAGAGTGATGTTATTATTTTCAGAATCGCTGTTGAAGTTTACAAGTTTTGTTTTCCCTACCGTTGCATACCCATCCCTTATCAGGGTCTGTATTTTGCCACCTTCCGACCAAAATATCACAAGCGCCATGCGACGTTCAAACGTTTTCGTCGCCATTTTATCTATTTTACAGAGAAATTGTTCAACACAGCTGTCCAAAAATTTCACTGAATTTTCTTTATGCATATACAGCCGCTAAAATTCAGTGAAATTTTCGAACAGATTTAGCCAACAATTTCTTTGTAAAAAAATATAATGGCGGCAGAAATTTGTACACGTCGCATCGCTCTTGTGATACTTTGGCCGGAAGGTGACGATTTATTACCGGCGCACGGTGGATCGAGTCTATGAGAGAGGTCGGACATGAAATTTTTGACTAAAACTGCAAATTTTTAAGTTTAAATCGTCACATTTCAAACTTTAAGGAGCTCTTCTTAAATAAAATTTCACGAGAAAACCAATGGAACCACTTTTAGAACCTCAGAGTTTTGTATGAACGGAGTTATAAGCGTTTAAAGTTTCCAAATTTTGTCCGACCTCCCGCATTGACTCGATCCACTCTGCGGCGTCTGCGATTGATAACATTAGTGTACAATATAACGATTTTTGGCAGGTCACGAATGCGGTCACCATGCATTCAGTGACTACCGATGGGTTGACGACCTGGTGGGGTTCGTGCTTCATTCCTGCATGCTGACGCCATACTTCTCGTGGAAGCTCTCACACGCCCGGCACCACGCCAACTCGGCCTCCGTCGAGCGCAACGAAGTCTACGTAGCCCGCAAGCGGGAGTCCGTGCCCTGGTTCGTCAGGTACTTCAACAACGCCCCCGGACGCATCTTTAACCTCACCGTCTCCCTCCTTGTTGGCTGGCCGCTCTACCTCACCCTCAACGTTTCCGGACGGCATTACGATAAGTAAGTTCGCTGTCTGATGCAAGCATGTGACACTATAATACACCGTTGTGTTCAGTAGAGATGCTGTCAATGAATTAGAGTTGAAGCACAATATCGAGATTTAAAATAGCTGAGAGTTTGTGGGAGAGCAAAAGAATTGAAGATGAAGATATTGGTGCAAGAACGGTTTGTATTAAAAAAACTTAGAATGAAACACAATTTCATAATTCACACAGTGTATAAGTATGGGTCTGAATAAGAGCGATGTTAAGAGGTGACCCGAAGAGGTAGATGTAGACAGACAGACCCCGAATTTTAGTCAGCACGAGCTTTTATAGACTTGTTGACGTCACAGGTGGTGAGACAACAAGTCTACACGCTATTGGCTGGCTATAATCTATGTAGGTATCAGCTGCAAGTCTGGTAATAAAAGTAATGGGACATTATACGAGATGACTGGGAGATTGGACTGAGAAATACAGAAAATGAACAAATCCAGCCATCTGAGATGAGTTAGAGAAATATTGAAGAAAATTTAGAAGTTTGAAAAAAAGGGCAAGTTGCAGGGATTTGGATACCTGTGACAGATGCCAAACGTTTTCCCGGGAAAGGAGTGCAAATGGCCGTTTTTCTGCTAAATGGAACTAAGCGTCAAATTCGGTTCCTTTTGAGGATTAGAATCCCGGATAGCGCGTTCTGTCGAACGGATCTAAGCGTAATAGAAATGCATTGCATGATGTGAACAATAATGACGGGCAGAGCTAGTCATTCAGCTGCACCCACCGATCCAACCCCCCCCCCTTCTTACCCCCGCTCTTCTTACCTTTACGACGCTTAGTTCTGTTTAGCAGAAATACGTACACATGTAAAACAGATTCCTGTCATTCTTTGATAATTTCCTGCCAAAAAAAAATGACATTTCCTTAAATGTCAATTTTACTCAAGAAATGAGCTTGGAGGCATTATTTAGTCCAAATAATGCCTTTTGCACAAAACATTTTGCAATTTGGAACTATAAATTCTAGCCCGGTTTAAAAATAATGTATGTGCCATTAGTTTCCCTATGTACAAAAGTGTTTTCCCAGAAGAGGCATAATTTATAGTTCCAAATTGCAAAATGCAGTCCATTGCTGGCCACGTCTCGCACTTTTAAAGGAATTTCATGCTTTTGAAGTTTCTATGAGCGTCTTAAAATCCGGATGTTTTGCCACTATGAGAGTGGCCCGGGTTCCTAGAGGGCCTGGGGGGCCTCAGTGACCCCCAGAAAATGTATGATCGTGATTCGTATGTGGCCGCTTAATGCCTTATACTATTGTATTAATCATTGTTTACCCATGCACGCTGGTCGTAGGCTACCCATGGTCGTAAAATTTTAAATTTTAAAAAAGTTTTAAAATTGTAAATTTTTTAAAAAATTTTTAAAATTTTAAGTTTTACGTACTCTTGTGTAGTGCTTTAAACTCCTTAACCGTTTTCATCTACCCATGGTCGGTTAGTACCCATGGTCGCAGGTGTCTAAGAGGTCGTTTTCTTTTCCGCAGATTCGCCAACCACTTCTACCCCTCGAGCCCGATCTACCCGGAATCCAAGCGCTTCCTGATCTTCTTGTCCGACGTGGGGGTGGCAGTCGCCTCCTACGGGCTCTGCCAGCTGGCCCTGACGCACGGACTCCCGTGGCTCCTCCGCATGTACGCCGCCCCCCTCCTCGTCTGCAACGCCTGGCTCGTCACCGTCACGTACCTCAACCACACGCACCCCGCCCTCCCACACTACGACTCCTCCGAGTGGGACTGGCTCCGGGGCGCCCTCTCCACCGTCGACCGGGACTTCGGCTTCCTCAACCACGTCTTCCACCACGTCACCGACTCCCACATCGCCCACCACCTCTTCCCGCAGATGTCCCACTACCACACCGTCGAGGCCACCAAGGCCCTCAGGCCGATACTCGGGGAGTACTTCGTCTTCGATGGAACGCCCATCTGGGAGTCCCTGTACAGAGAGACCAAGAAGTGCGTCTATGTTGAGCCTGATGAGCGCAGCAAGGGTGTTTGGTGGTTCAGTGATAAATTGGACTAGTCCCTTGCTGCAAAAGAGTCGGTCAGATAGGTAGAAACGATTTAAATTTTATTCAGGGATGCTGAACTTAGGATTTTTTAAATTTGTGTTAATTTAGGGATTTTTGAATGATTACTCGCAGAGAGTTTTAGATATACTGACTGGTGTTACAAAGCTACGGCTCGCACAGCTCCGGAGAAAAGTATGGAACTTTTTGTTGAGATTGGAAACTGGGTGACTTTAAAAGTTAAGGAATTTTAGATAGTTTAGATATTTTGAAGGTTTTGATTATTCTTAACTTTCATAGTTAGCACTTATAGATACAGGCAAAAAGTTTGAATCTTCGAAAAACAATCGGCTGTTGTGGTGATGCTTGTCGAAAATTTGTGTAGCGATTTATTTGTTCCTTTAAAAATATGTTTATGTGTATTTGAAATAAGAAAACCTGTGATAATGTGATGAAATGATGTTTCTTGGATCCTAAATATAGGATAATGAGGTCATTCAGGTCATCTGGCTGTGTTTTATGCGTATATTAGTTGTTAATCAGTATTCCATGTGTATGACTTATACTTTAGGTTTGAAAATTAAATAAAACATTATTTATTTTCTCAAAGTTTCATTTTATCTTTAGTAAGTTTACATCTTCATTAATCGAACAATGCAAACGTATAATTTGGACAAAAAATAAAGCACAGTGAGTCAGTGGTACCAGAAAGTACCAAATGGTGATTATTTTTCGATTGTCATCAAAGTTTTGGTATGTAACCAGATAATCCCTTAAAAATTAGAGCTACGCATTCTTTTCTAAGCATTAAAGGACTCACTCCATCATGATACCATCGTAGAAAACTGCTGCAGCTACTTGTGCGTATTCGCTGTAAAAGGAACTCTGTGAGGATGAATTATGTAAAAAACCAATGTGCAAATACTACGTGCGTAGCTCGTTTTGATTTAATCCATTTGCACTTAGTTCTAGTTAGCTATCCATTTTCATATTCATCTGAAGCATGTCAGAAATCCTCACTATCACCGCACTGTAAAAATAGATCTTCTTCTTTTCAGAGAGGAGCTGATCAAATATTCAATTCTGTGCTTCATCATTTCACAACCGTGCGTGGTTGCAAGGGTATAATTATCTACTAATGCTAAATATTAAAATTAGCTGGAAATGGGATGCAATAATTTGAGACGACGGCGACGAATGTGAGAAAAATGAGTGTATAGAGGCAATTTTACGAGAGAGTAAATGTACTCAACCATTTTACTTTCTCCGGATACAAATAAACAATGAACAAATGAACAAAGTTCGCCGGAAAGGACCTTAAAGTACGATGCTTTATGTTACAAATTTTTTGGAAACATTCTCTTTTGTTCAAACAAGTAGAAAGTTTTGGAAGCTGCTGTTTTTAGAAACAAAAACTGATGATTAATTGAGAAAAAATTTTGATACACTGTTATTGGCTTATTCGGCTATTGTTTTCGATTTAATTTTTGTGAGGGATTTGATCTAGATTCCTTTTGAAATCCACCCAGTAACGCTGGACTTTTGCGATTAAAAGCTTGAGAGGTTTAAAGCTTAAATTTCTTACGTTTAGATGTTTAAACGATTCTAAAAAGAACTCTACCATCAAGTTGCTGAAACAACGTCTACTCAGCGCTCCATTAGATGGCTTCATTGTAGATAATTGGTATTGCTGTTGAAATTTGTTTTCAAGGCCTAACTGCTCAAGCTCAATAAGATATTGCACATGCAATAAAACAGAATGTATTCCACTCTGAATTTCAAAAATTTATAAATAAACTATTCAACCGATAAGTGAAAAATAATTCCTAGATTCACTGAAGAATGACCGACACATTTCTCCACTGAATTGCAACTATTGATAATATATCGAAATAAATCAAGGGGATCAGGGAATCCAGCATGAAAAGAGCCAGTATCGCTAAGGATATCACCAGAAGCGGATCCAGCAATCTGGCAACACTGGGTTTCCTCCATTTAAACCTGTGGTAAGCAATCGGTTCTTGTTGGAGCATCTGGCCCCACAAAAAATCGATACATTTCCATAGGTTTAAATGAAGAAAAACGATGTTGCCAATTTGCTGGATTCGCCTATGGATATCACTACTAGAAGGTGCCTGTCTTAAAATAGAGGAATGCTTGTTTAAGATTTTTTGAAACCAAATAGCGTCCTCTAGATATTTCAACCGGCTCATTTTTTCTGGAACAATCTGAATAATTGACCACTAAAGAGGGTAAGGAATTAAGCGCATTGGCCTTCTCAAAATGTCTCGTAGTACACCGAAAAACATCACAATTTTCAAAAATCAACTCTTCAAAGAGTCATAAGGATTTTTCGTATTTGCACATTCATACTTGACCTTTATTTCCAAAACACCAAAGTCTTCTTCAATCAATATCAAATCGGTCACCAAACTAATTTTAGTGCTCCTTCAGATGAGGTAATTTCATTCGTGTGCTGAATTTTTTTCGACAAATTTTCAAATGCCGCAGTGCCAAAAAAAGATCTGTGGAATCCAACATCAATTATTTTTAAAATAAGAAAATTATCTCTGTTTCGGCCACATGAATCCATCTTACATTAGATTTTTTGTGAGCATGGCATTTTATGTTTTCCTTGATCGGATTGCGCTGTCGAGTTTTTTTTTAAATTTTTGTGATCACAATGAGCCAATCTTTCACATTCTCGCATTCACATCGCGTTGACTCATTGAGATGGCAAAACATGGAGATGTTGCATGTGTGAGGAATTTGCGATTTGACTGTTGGTTATTATGTAAAAGTTCGCGAGAAACACGATGGTGTTACTGGTTTTCTTTGAAATCATCTCCCAAGCTGAAAAACAGCTCTCACGTTGTGGCCAAAATGGAGGGGATATCCCACGCTATCCTGAGAGTCCACCTCTACATCAAATCAAACTCTCTATGCAAAGATAGGGAGCAAATACATTAGCAGTGATGCCGTGTTCTACAGTGTTAGAGTCCCCAAATAAAGTGGCAGCCCTGCCAATGAATTTGCTCTCTATCTTTGCATAGAGAGTTTGTCTTGATGTAGACGTGGACTCTCAGGGTAGGGTGGGATACACCCTCCATTTTGGCCACAACTTGAGAGCTTTTTTTTGAGCTTGGGAGTTAATTTCAGAGAAAACCAGTGGCACCATCGTGTTTCTCGCAAACTTTTGAATCAATGGTAAAATCGCAAATTCCTCACACATGCAACATCTCCATTCTGACCCTTTTTGGAGGTCCATTGGCTTACATTAGTTGGACAGGTGACGAAAAAACGCCAGTAAAACTGAGGGTGCAATTAATTATGCCTCAGCAGAATATTTTAAATTTCAATCCACTCCCTGGATTATAAATTTCACGTAATCCGATCGTCCGAAGGATTAGCTCGTACATTTGAAAACTTGTCACCACAGGCGAGGCGTGAACGATCGATTCTAGATATTTATCCATTTGAAGCTGTGGTAAAGAATCGCTTATTAAGGTGTTCGTGGTGAGCACCCTGTTTATCGATCCTTTCCCATTCGCTTAAATGGCAGATCAATCGATATATCGCAATGCACGCCACGCCGCGCCACTGCCTGTCACCATTGGTCCTATAAATAAAGTGCCTCCGTTGCGTCAATTTTTCTTGAGCAACCTCCTCCAATTTTGAAAAAAAAAAACTTAAATTGAAATTTAAATTTGAATTCTACGAGTTCTTTTTTGTCATGGGAACGGAGTTCCCCATGATATTACAATCGTTCCGTTGCTTTCGCTATGGGATTCCCTATACCTCTGCGACCTTGAGCGTTTCGCCCAGTCTCCGATTTTTGGTTGATTTTCCGATGTATCAAAAACCGTTGTATTTTTTAGCCAATCGTGTCTCTACGTCAAGTTGTGTTGATTGCTAAAATTCGCTTTCAGCGAGTTTTTTTCCACCTTCAGATGTCGTGTCTGACTGGTAAAGCTGCGCAGAACCACGAAGTTCCGTTTTTAGGCAAATTCTTTTTTTTGGGAGGTTCTGATTGGTTATTTTTCGCCATCAGTTTTCTGTTCGTTGGTGCAAAAGATCGCCTACCTCGTTGCTCTTGAGAAGCCGCCATTATCCCACCTCAAATTTGAAAAATAGAAGTAAAGAAATAATAACCATCGTACAAGGTGGAAAATTGTTCTGGAGGACTCGTTACGGATATATGAGCCAAAATCGGAACTCGATTGATTGATTTATTCCATGAATACAGAAATATTGCCTGAGCTTACTGCCGCGATGGCAAATGCCTGCTGATATGAACCTTGAGACACATGATAGCATAGGCAAACAATGTCTCACAGAGAAAGGCGCTTAGCTCGTTTCTCCAGAAGCTACGAAGACGCGAATCGCCGAATCGCTCAAGGACAACTCTTGTGATAAGTCCCGCCCATCGTCCGAGTCTTTTAAATGCTATTTTTTCTCGTGCTGTCGCTGATCTGTGATAGCCTAGTTGACTGAGGCGCCTCATAAATTGATAAGGTGCGGGCAATAGGCGATCGGGAGTTCGATACCCGACGTTAGGTGTTACTTTTTAATGGTTGTATTGAATGTTTTAGACCAATCATCAAAAAATAATTAATACTAGATGATAAATGAACGAACATTTTCTCGTGAGTTAATATGTTAAACAAAAATACTGGAATATACCTCCTTCATATAATCAGCCACATGTTCCCCCAAATTAATGACGTTATTTTCTTTTTTCAATAAAGTTAATTTGCATTCAACGTTCGTAAGTTAAGCAAAAAGTACCTATTGATACAAATAGAAAGACATGAAAATAGTATGTCTAACATTTCAGTTGTTTTTTTTTTTTTATTTATTTTTTGTTTTTTTGTTTTTTCAATACAACAAATTGACTGGGACTAGAATCATTGTATCTCTGAAGACAAAAGCTAAGTTTTTTGATACAGAAATACTAATATATTCATCCTTTATATAATCAGGGAGATGTTGACCCAAATATTGATGTATATTTTCTCTGTTCGCCCAAATCAATGATGGTATTTTCTTTTTTCAATAAAATTAATTTACATTCCACGTTCTTAAAGCAATATTTTCTCCAAAATTCAGCAAAAAATAACAATTTATACCTACACAAAAAGTAAATAAATAAATAAAGCAATGACGTGAAAGTAGTATAGGTAGTACACATCTAACATTTCAGTTACATCTATTTGAATGAAAAAAATGGCAACTTAGGAAGCACATAGGTCACTTATGATGCGTATTCGGGCATATGAGTAGAGTAAAAATATCATACTTTACGCCGAAAAAACGAAACTCAAAGTTAAATGCGTTAACTTCCGAAAACCATACATAATCCAACGAAAATAAATAATTGGTAAATATAACAGCTTTCTTGTATGCAAAGAAAAAAAATTAAAAATGTTAAAAAAGAAATGTCGACACAAAATTATATAGCCCCTTCAATCCTGAAGATACTACAAACGAACTGTACCTTAACATTTTCATATCCCAGAAGCAAAAGTTCCCATGACGAATATTGCTATCGCTAGCGATTGCAAAAACCAACTTGTTCAACTTTAAAAATTTTCCGTCTCCCTATCCACGTTTGTCTTCATTTAGCGCCAGGTGCGGTTACATTCCACTTTTCAATACTCACTCATCATATTAATTTTACGCCACTCCGAATGAAACGAGACGGCAATGGGACGGCGAGCCCGATCTCACCGAGAACGTAATCCATATTAATATTCGCTCGAAGAAATTGCGAGAAATTGGTCTAGATTAATTCTTAATCCTCGCGGGATTTTAGAAATGTAAAGATGGAGTCTCATGAACAAGTGTAATGTAGCGTTTAATCGCTGTCTGGTCAGTGTCGCTCCTGAAGTGCGAGGATTTTCGATTGTCGACCCTACTTCTTCAATTTCTGGATATGGTTATGCAAATTATATTTAAAATTTAAAAAGTACCAGACTAGGTCACGTTTAAAATGAAATAAAATTTAAAATTTAAAACTCACTAGTCAGCGAAATTACAGCAAAATTACCGTCCGACACGCGTTTCGACCCGTTGGATCATCATTCATCAGAGTCGCGCCCTGATGATGATCCAACGCAACGGGTCGAAACGCGCGTCGGACGGTAATTTTGCTGTAATTTCGCTGACTGGTGAGTTTTACATTTTATTTCATTTTATGCAAATTATGTTCAAGCCTACACATGTTTTAGCATAAACTGGCAATCGGACGAAAGTGAGCCTTGCTGAGGCTTTTACTGAAAGGCAGATGGGTTTCCGTGGCTGGATGTGGCATCGGCGCAGATGATTTAGAGATAGAGCTAGGAATACGCGCGCGCGCTCGCGTACTTCCGTTCGGAGAGTTGGAGGCGAGCGCTGGACAGGGAGGCGAGCGTTTCTGAGCGATAGGTTTAATTGAGTGCCCGGGGGCTCTGTGGAGTGTCGGTTCAAAGTTCATCACGCTAACCAAGCCCTCACTTGAGGAGAACAGGATAACCTAAAACTAGAGGTAGGTGTCACTTCAGAATCTAACCACGACTGTATTAATAGCGGACAGTGTTCGAAACTCACGGGCGCCAACGCGCCAAATGCGCCTAAAAAATCGGCCATGGCGCCTAAAAAATGAAGGCTTTGCGCCAACATGGCCCCTAAAAACTGCCCCCTAAAAATCTGAATTTGCATAACAGGTGATTATTCGAAATTGTCAGCACTACAATAGAAAGCTTTTTCTATTCTTCACGATTTCATCATTTGTGCTTTTGTCTTCTCCAAGTTACAGCTACTTACTAATTCTATTATGAAAACATCTTGCGTCTAACTTTTCACTAAATGCGCCGTAATATATAGGCAAAAAGTCAATTTGGCCCCTAAAAAATCTTCAATGCCGCCTAAAAAGCAGGCTTGATGCGCCACTTGGCTCCGAAAACTCAAAGGTGAGTTTCGGACACTGATAGCGGGAATCATGTATTTAGGAGTGGTGCTAGATGTAGTCCTTCGAATCTTCGCAAGAATTGATGTTGTATAAATAGTTTTTATGTCGTCACAAAACTTCATAGAAACTTCAAATTATTTTGATGCTTCTTAGAACAGAAGGCCCGGTTATGAAACATTTAAGAGAACTTTATTCTTGATAGTAAAACGCTTATTCTAATAAGCGTCGTAACTTCAATTGGGGTGGCTGAAATTACATAAGCGATGGAATGAAGGGGTGGTTCTTGCGCATTTTTTTTGTCATTTCACTGCATTTTTGTCGATTTACTTGTCTGTTTCTTTTCAAGTCGCTCTATTAAAATTAATAGTGTATGAAATGTAGCAGTACTTTCATTCTACAGATCGAATGAATGGATCTTGCATTAAATAATAATTAAAGGACTGCACGCCGGAATTGAAACTAACCGAACGGTATCAACGGACAATATTCTTCTGTAACTGATATTCAATCTCAGCAGATTGCAGTTCAACAAACGGCGCACATGTTTGTGACATACGGGCGGGTATACTAAAATTTGATAGACAGAATCGTCTTAATTAAGACAACTATTTTTCCTGAAGTTATAGTCTGATTAGGCATTAGGAGCTATATTTTCGATTCGATCTCTATAACTACAGTTTTAATCGCGTTGTAGATGTATTTAGAGTGAAACTTTTGTGCTGAATGACTTGTAATACCTTATGGGTCTATCGGAAAAAGTGAGGTATATATTACATATAGGAATTACAACACCAAAATAATGGGATAATGCAGTGGCTCTAAGTATACTCGCAATTTAAAATTTTCTAAAACCCATGTCACGGGTACATTTCCAAATTCCTTAAGAATTCCACAGATACTCTCAACTCTTGATATAGACTCACTCGCCCACGATTAATTTGACAACTAAGCCTTGTGCTGTACGGTAATAATTTATGATGAGTCATGAAGTCACTTACTGATGACTTCTTACTCTTTGCATGGATTTATATCTTGCTAATATCCCAGATGATGAAGCTAATCGATGTTAATATACACCTCAATCATCAGTAGGTAATCAAACACGATTTTTTACCTGAGAATTAGATTATGTGACGTCCAAAAGACAAGGATTCTCATCCTGTTGAAGTCAATATCAATTGTGTTGCACTAGGTGTATAGTGAATAAAAAAAAGTGTAACACAGATATTCAATAGAGTGAGGATCAGATATTTCACTCTCAAAGTATTTTTAGAGTCAGCGCAAACAAAAAAAATCGCCTACAAAATTATGCGTATGCAATCCCACGACACCCATGTTCAATAATAATGTATCCAGTCGGATAGGACTATAATGTCAAAAGAAAGGATGCGAGATATTTAATTTTGCAGCCACTTCTCCTCTTTTAACTTTCTAAAGCCATTTGGCTTTCATGAAATTATCCAGTTCTGAACCTGTGTCCTTAAAATTGTAAAAAGAGCCACTTGACACATTCATGCACTTGATCCCTAGAAAAAAGCCAAGAATGGAGAATGAAACACCTAGTGCACATGTGGTGTGCTACGACGTTGTCGAATGGATTCAGACTTCCTCTGGACTCGATCAAAAAGACGAATTAAAATATGCAATCCGACAAGCATTCGCTCGTGAATTAACGCCGTTCCATGACTTACAGTGGTGAAGAGGGGCCTATTCCGGGCAGTTAGTCTCGCTGCTCGGCGAATAACAGATGTGCGGAGTATAGAGACGATACTCATCCATTAACTTTTGTTCTTCCCACGTTGCCAAGTCTACTCATTCATGGTTGGTTCGCGCGTTTCAATGAGACGTATGTATTTTATCAGGTACAGGAATTGAGTATGACTCCCTGAGAGATCATTTGGACGCATTTCTGTCAAACAAAACTATGTGCGTTATGACTTGAGCCCTGTTACGCATATATTCTTATGGGTCTCAGAGCTCATTTCTTAATTCACATAGTTCTGTTTGACAGAAATACGTCTATTTGAATGGGCGTATGCGAAAACGTCCGATGTCCGATACAGTGTTTCAGAATTTGAGTGGACGATTTCGTTGTAACTTAAAGACACAAGATGGTTTAAGACGCTACGAATGAAGAACAATTTTATAAATAATCCCCTAAGTTTATGGTTTCAGGACATTCCGTCAACGATTTTTTGTCCGCGCACCTGTTTTGTCCAGTAGTTTACGTCCGAGCAGAAGGTAAGAGGTTTGTTGGAAGAAACTATTCAAAAATGAATAAAAATGGAAGAAAAACCAAGAAGCACGCAATCATCAGTTTTAACCCGTATGACTATGTACATCGATCTTTTAGAGTCAGAAACGTTCAATTTCGAGCGGAGCGGCGTGCTACCGGCACGAAACGCGCACTAACGCCTACAAACCCAAGGGGAAAGTTTACGCATTGCGCAATGCTTGAAGTATCCCCTTAGGTTTGTAGGCGCCATTACACGTTGGGAGTTGGCTAGCCGCCCGCCGCGCCGCGCCGCAGCGTGCCACGGCGCTTCAAGCAACTATTTCACAACAGAGGTGTTGCACAATATCAAACAAAATTGAAGGCACTCCAACATTTTAAGCATGATAGGCACTCTTTAAGAGTATGGAGCTTTCCTCCAAAAATAAATTAAGGTAATTACGGCACGAACTCCCCTGCCGAAAAAACATAAACTACAAGAGGAACCAGATATGCGGACAAAAAATCGCTGTCGAAATGTCCCTCAACAAAGTAAATTTAAACGTTTACAAAAGAGATCGATCGCATTCATCAGTGTCGTGGGGCAAAAGAAACCACTGCAATTATGAACACCTGTATTGGACAACGGGCATTTCCGCATGATTCGATTCATTTAAACATCGCCCTGAACCATTGGAGTGACGCAAACTCGGAACACATGATTCAACGAGCTGGAGTTATACTCTTTTCTTACGGTTTTTTACGCATTTTTGTAAAAATACATTAAATACGCGAAGAAAAATAGGTTTTGGTGTGGCACTGTCACTGTGGTGTTGAAGTAGAGCTCTAAGATGTTCCTCAATACTTTCAGAGCTAGTATCACTAGTATCGCTGGTGGGTGAACGATTTGGTCGCTGCAAACGTTGGTGTGCCTCAAATACATGTGTACAATACATGTATACATGTATGGAAAAACCTAGGGATAGAAGGGGTAGAGGGTATTGTTTAAATTTCTGGATCAACTCAAAGCCTGATGATCCACCACCCATTTATCGCCTCTTCATATTGAATATCTGGGTGGATCCCAAACCAGAACTCGATTTTTCAGTGACGAATGAGAATTTCACTGAAACTAACAAACCTGAGGATAGAAGTCAAAGAAGCTTTAACATTTTTATTAGATCAACGCAGAGCTAGTACTCCGTTGTCTCTTCTCACCTCAGAAACATCCCATGAGTTGCATGTTCCACTCGGAATGCGTATCTGTCAGTTCGAATGGCATGCAATTGCAATTCGCGAATATGCGCACAAAAGGATGCCCACTTTTCGCAATGCATCGGAGAGCATGTTTTTTTTATCCCACCGTTTCTCGAACGGTTTAATGCATCACGGTGCATGCAACATATCAGCGGTAGTTTTTCTCTATCTTTTTTCTGACGTCTCGCGTCAAACCGCGAAAAGCGCTCCACCAACGCATATGGCGAGCCAGTCTGTGAAGTCTTACCGTAGAAACCAGCTAAAAATGAGTGTCGAGAAGTATTCTGATAGTGCTTGTGACTTACTTAATCAGGTTAGTTCGATCGAAGTGCCGAGTTTTAAATTTGTCAATTTCATTACCCTTTTTTGTCAAATCCGTTTGAGATTTTTCTGTCGTTTTGAAAAGAGCTGGAAAGGAAAAATCAGACCCAGTAGATCATAATAATGCATTACGCTCAAGACGTCTGTCAATAAAGCAATTGGGGAAAAGTAAGTGAAATGACGCCGGCATTGCACTGTAGTGTGCGTTGTAAGTTAAGTTGCCACGCCAAGAATTGAAGGGGAACTTGCCGCATTCGCGCTTGAACTTTCGAAAAATTTTAACGAGCATCGACAACTTCGATTTAGAATTGAATAAATTAATTTTCAGAAACAGCACCTCAGGACAAGGAGGCAAATTTTTAAAACAGCAATTTTGCTCGAGCAGCGACGAAAAATGAGGACTTGAGTTTTATGGGGGGAAATTCTCTGAAAATAAGAAGCTCTGAAAAGCAAGAGAGCGGTTTGGTTCATGACGTTAAAAAGAATAATTTATCCAATGAAAAATACTTCATTTTTTACCAAGATTTGAAATGAAGTTGTCCATGAGACAAGTTTTTAAACGTTTTTTGAGGCTTGGAAACGTGTTTCTCGGTCGATATTACACAGAATGGGCTTAACATCACGCAACAGCCCGACCAGCTAACATCTATTTTTAAAATCTAACATCTACGCTACCTAATTTACTGTTGTTGGACAGTTAGGACGGGTGGAGGAAATGAAAAAAAAAAATTAACTTAACAAGTATGCATACACATTGATCCTACAGATTATTATTATTTTTTTTTTAAATTTTTTTTTTTTCATATTGATAGAATCCCTTTTCTTGACAATAGCTGATACCTACTCAGGTTTCACAGTTTTTTAGTGTAGTCTCCTATCGAGTATCACCGAAAAAGAAAGGATGCTGATTTAAAATTTTGGATAAAAAAAAGTGTGCGACGAGAATAATCTTTCTAGTTTTACTAAGCTCCTTCAAATTTCTTCCAAATTTGTCTTGTGCAGTTTTGTTGTTAGGCAAAATGTTTCTACGGATCTGGGTGTTTCCTTGGAAATTTTAAAATCACCATTACACGCGCCCAAAAAAAAAAAAAAAACTCACAAAACGCTGCATGAACCGCTAAAGCAGTTAACTTAGCATTTTCAAGATGTAAAACTAACTGATATGGCAGTTAATTCAGCGTCTTGTGAGTTATAGCACCCTTTTCAACAACCAGAATGTTAGATCACCATCCTTTTTTTCGGTGATAGTCTTATGCTCGTAGTTTTCGAACACGAAACTAACCTGGTGACCTGATTTGTGCAGGGTCAGGAAATGGGAGCAGATGTTCGACATGATGTAAACGCAAACTTCGAGTCGAGAAAACGCGCGCCCTCCTCGAAGCCACCGTTCACCCTCGGCGATGTAAAGCGTGCCATCCCTCCTCACTGCTTCAAACGTTCCGTCCTGCGGTCCTTCTCCTACATCCTATACGATGTCACAGCCATTGCCCTTCTCTATCATGTCACTTCCTATTACGCACTGCTACCTCTGCCCCTCAGGTACGTACTTCAATCACATTATTTGAAGTCACGAGAATGTTTCATTTTACACGATGAGTGATGTTACAGTAAAAGCTCGTTAAGACGAAATACGGTTAAGACGAAAATCCGCTTAAGATGAAATTATTTTCGGTCCCTTGACAAATCCATAAGAGTCAATGTAAAAAAATATACGAATAAGAAGAAATTTCAAAATTTTGACCCGTAACCAAAGTCGATTAAGACGAAGAAAAATTTCCGATTTTTTCCCCTGGAATTGGGTAAAAACTACACAAAAGAGCCAATTCTTAGGGAAAATAGACTTAGTTTTACGTACCTTGACATAAAAAGAGTAGGTTGAGAGTAGATCGTGGGTATCCTCTGTTTTGCTGGATGAGTTGTAATTAGAGTCCCTTTAAACTGAAAGTAAAGACAATGCGAATCAATTTCTGATTTGTTTCCGTACTCTGGGCCTTCACACTGTCACATTCGGGAATAAAGATTACATTTTCACCGATGCAGAATTTGCACACAAAAATTTTATTGCTTCATCTGAGAGTGCTTAATGAGCTGAGTTCGTAGTATTTTTCATAATTTTCTTGTGACGTGAGAAATTGAAGAAAAATATATATAAAAGTGAGAAAGTGTGCCGCCGCATGACGTCATCTGGCGACATTTTCTATTTGAACACGTGTATTTTACACATGTAATACTCTCTTCTTTCCTATGGTCACCATTAAAAACCCCTCGTCATTACAGGTACCTCATCTGGCCCCTGCACTGGTTCGTGCAGGGCTGCTTCATGGTCGGCCTGTGGGTAGTAGCCCACGAGTGCGGTCACCACGCCTTCTCCGACTACGCAGCCCTCGACGACACCGTGGGCTTCGTCCTCCACTCCGCCTTGCTAGTGCCCTACTTCTCGTGGAAGTTCTCCCACGCCCGGCACCACTCCAACACAGCCTCCTTGGAGCGCGACGAAGTCTTCGTGCCGAAGAAACGCCTCGACGTGACCTGGTGGGACCGAGTCACCGACAACCCTCCCGGTCGTATACTCCGATTGACCTTGACCCTACTCCTCGGCCTAACCATGTACCTGACCTTCAACTCAGCCGGACGCCCTTACGAGCGCTTCGCATCTCACTTCGATCCGGACAGCCCGATTTATTCGCGATCCAAACGCGTTTGGATATTCCTCTCGGATGTTGGTATCGCGGTGGTATGTTACGGGTTGTACCATCTGGCGCTATCGCGGGGGGTTGCATGGTTAGCGTGCTATTACTTCTGCCCTCTCGCGGTGACCAACGCGTTTGTTGTAACCGTGACCTTGTTGCAACATACTCACCCCTCACTACCACATTACTCGTCCGCTGAATGGGATTGGTTGCGCGGGGCCTTGTCGACGGTTGATAGAGATTATGGTGTCCTTAACCATATTTTCCACCATATCAATGACACGCATATTGCACACCATTTGTTTTCGACTATGCCGCACTACCATGCCCAAGAAGCAACGGCGGCAATCAAACCTGTGTTGGGGGAATATTATCAGTTTGATGATACGCCGGTGTTGAAATCCCTGTACAGGGAGATGAAAGAGTGCGTGTTTGTGGAGCCTGAAGGAGAAAAGAAAGGAGTCTACTGGTTCAATGGTGTGTTGTGATTTGAGGGTGGGGGAAAATATTTTGGCCACGGTATTTTGACAAAAGCTCGTTTTCACGCCAAAATACTCATGCTAGAACTGAGCTTGTATCTAATTTACGCTAGTATCGGTAAGCGATGGACCAGAGTTAAATAAATGAGTAGGCTCAAAATGTACATCACTCAACAACAACAGCACATTTGTTTCCTATAATGTTGAAAATTCCAACAATATTCAGAAGAATCCATTTAATTTTTCACTCCACCGTATCATAGAATTCGGAAATTTTTCAATCACATTCAATGTGTAAAGTAATGACTGTCAGTTTAAAGTGACACTTACGGATCATCAAGGCTCCTCATGATAGCGGGATGATGAGAGAAATTTTTCCGAACGGATTTTATTTATTGTCTGAAGTGGTTCAATAATTCAAAATGAAAATAATTTGGTGCTAATTTATTGAGAGGCACTGAATACCTGAAAAACTAACTGAAATGAACGGGAACTTGACTTTTTCAGATGATCGCTAGCTGTAACACTATGATGGGATTTTTTCCTCCGATCATCGCGAGTAATATTTTGACGCATTCAGCTCATAAATAGTCAAGAATTCAGTAGCAGCAAATTCTCGTTACTAAGATTTTTGCTTTTGATCGACAGAACAACTTACTCTTTTTGAACCACTTGGAATACAATCTTCATTCATACTCTGTGAGGCTTAGAAGTATACCTAGAAATATTACTCGCCAGCATTCCCACACTAACCGTTTGCTCTATACGGTTCGTAGAGAGCTGTGGTTGATACTTTGCATGATTCTTCATCAATTTCACAATGACATTAATTTACCGAGTATTTTAAATTGCATGATGACAATTTTAATATTTTTACTTATTTTTCAATTACTATAAAAGCATTGTGATACTAGATTTAAGAATCTCCCTGAAAATGTTATCGTAATTAACAAGGAGGAACTAATTAATTCCAAATACGTTGTTGAAATGTTCCACTTTTATCTTCTGTGCTCATGATAAACTAATGAAAAAGGATGAAAAGCAAGTTGTGGAAAGAGTTAAGCGCAAGAGCGAAAGAAAATCAATGCAAGATTCAAAAAATGACATTGACTTATCATGAAGAAATTAAAACTGAACTGATACTTAAATGTTATGAAAACTTTATGACGGAATGGTTATTCGCTTATGAAATTTACCTCAATTTTTTATTTTAATATTCACTTACTCATAAACTCATTTTGTCGTCATCAACGCCTACTGACCATCATAGCACGTTAGGCTTTGTCTGTCAATAGGACAGGCAAAATTATGAATACTGCTATTTTCCTCCCAATGTAGTGCTCATGAAATTTATAGAGATAGCTTTTTCCTTTACTGTTTTGTGCAGCCGTATACCAATGTCCATTTTTTGAGCAAAATAATGGGTAAGGTTTGAAAAATTCAAGACTTTTTTACTTAAATTCTCTGTGAATATGATAAAGCTCTAAGCTCGAAAGCAAGGCATTCATTTTTAATTTGCATTTCAAACTTTTTTGAAGAAAATTGAAATAAAATGGCAACTGATTTTTAAACGAACAGGACTGTGGCATATTGTTCAGATTGCCTTTTTATCAAATTAATCAATCGCAACAATGATTAGAACTCGAAAATAGACTTTTATTTGTTACGTTCCTGTTTTCAAGAGTAATTCTCTCCAATTTGAAGAACTTTGCGTTATGGAAAATATATTTTTGTGTCATGGAGATTAATTATGTAATTTTGTATGTAACTAAATCGTAGTGTAGCCTGTCTATTGTTTAAATTTAATTTTGTCTAATTATTAAAGAAAACAAATTACCAAAGAAAAACAAGTAGGAAATAGTAAATGTGTGCTTACACCAAAAAAATATAAAATCGACTTTATGTAAAAACACTTTGAATATATTTGCACATGTTTTACCAACACATCACGAAAAGGAAAGAAGGGTAGTGTAAAAGGGTACAATAGCAGAAAAAAAACCACTTATTGTGACAAGGATAGGTGCGTTTTTTCTTTCAATATATCTTGTCTGTTAAGGACACGATGATGTTCCTAGTTTTCGTTGTGACTTCCCTCGATAACATTCCTATTAATCCAGTGGCCTAGGTAACGTAATTAAGTAAGTAAGCAATGAAGCAATGTAATGAAAGTCATCAATTTTTTTTCTAGAAGTTTGTAATTCTGAGAGAAAAAGACGCAGCGTTTAATCGCTCCATAGATGTTTTATGCATTGAAAATTGTATTTCATTATTTTTATACCTTGCATTACGGAAAAATAAGTGTTTGTTAATTTGCACCACATAAATTCTACATTTATTAAACAGAAATTCCGACCTTTTTTGCCAGACCTTCAATAAAGCAATCACTCAGGTGAAGTAAAAAATTTATACTCAAATGCAAAGTTTGAAAAAATCACCCTCTTCCTTGATTCTTATACTCTGCCATGGGAAAATTATGTTTGAGCTCTTTTTGTATTAAACATGCAAACATTGAGAAAAAATGATGAAGCATCGGTTTTCTGGCGAAGGAAGTAACTTCATGCAGTTCAGGCAATTTTAAACCACTTTGCTCAAACTATTGGAATCTAATTTCGCGTTTAATAATTTCAAAATTATAAATCGCACAATACTTGGCCCCTTCCTCTGCGGTCGAAAAATCCTCAAAAGAATTTTTCGGCAATTTAAATTCATTAATCCACGCAAGAAAAAAGGGTAGAAAATTTCAAAAGCCCGCATAAAAAAGTATTCAGTTTCCACTAATGAGTCGGGTTTTCCAGGCTGTCCTCGACAAAACTAGGGAAAGGTTTTCAAAAAAGTCCTTCCATTACAATCCGGTTTATAAGTTTTACTATTATTCTCACAAGTGGACAAGATGACTTAAGTCTTTTGAATAATTTTTAGGCGTCACACAATGGGTAAATTCCGGATTTACCCGGCAAGAACCGAATATTTTCCTTCAGAACTGCAAAACGCTGTAGAAGTAAACCGAATTTGCTGTGAGAGAGCTAGAAACAACAGGTTTAGTTTGATAATAATCTACCTATCACTGCAATTCATGGTTTAAAAAAAAAGAGGAAAGAATCTGTTAATTTCGGTAAAAAAAACTTGTAACGGATGTACCCCCTGTTTTAAAATTTTCTCCTCTAGATAAAACGTCTGGGTTTGAAGCCGATGAAGTCTGAAATAATTAGAAACTGAAATTACTTTGTTAAAATACTCTGACGCATTCTTAAGAAATTTGTCATAATTATAAGATTTTTTTTTTTAACTCAAAACTGAATAGTGATAATAGTTTGTATAATCACATCATAAACTGCACTTGTTTTTCACTGATTTTCTAATCGCATCCAACTTTTGAGACGGCTAAATTCTGAACGCTATCATTCTCTATTACGCATATTTTTTACAGAAGCAACTCATTTCTTAATTTTCTCTCTCTCTTTCTCTCACGACATCCACACCTCAGTTTACAAGAAACTTCTCATTATTATAAAACAAAAAAAAGCCTTGAAATTTTCATGAATTCACAATTTGCTCCTATATCCATTTATCAAAACGCTCCGTCGTGTTGCAGTTGCCTCTCTTAAACAGGGAGCGGGGAAACTCAATTTTACGTCAAAATCAAAGTTAAACAAAATGTAAGTTTGACTCGAGTCTTGTAACATCATACCCGTGTGCGCTGAAAATGAGACTCGCGATCGATATTCGCATAACTCATTTCACCTGATATCCAATTCATGAGGCTTGGAATATGACGTCGGGTCCAGTACTAATCGAAGCTTCTTCGGTCACATTAACCACCAGATGATGCAGTAAAATCAGCTGGCATCGACACGTCACGTGCGCTGCGATTCACTGAATAAAATATCGGGGCAGATTCACCAAAACCGGTTCTTCAGAGGAATGAGGATTACGAGTGAACGTCTCATTTACAGAGCGAGGGTAATTTCATAGGACAATTCGGACTATAAAATTGACATATACTTAAAATGCGTACATACAAGCATGTAACATGCATGTACATGCTTACGGCCTTGTCACGTTTTAACGGCTGTTATAAAGTTACAAAGATTAGATGATATGAGCTTTTGTAACTTACTTGATGGTTTTCCTTGTCTATGAATAAAAAAATCGTATTTCTCAAGTCCTTAAGATACCGTAAAGTTATTTTCATCGAACAATATTCATAGAGTGGATATTTAGACCAATTTTGATTATTCAAGTAATAATTAAGAGCTTTTTGAAGTTTATCCGTATGAAATGTTGCAATTTTTTTTTTCAAAGAGCCTATCGCAACCTTTAAAAAATTAATCATTTTTGAGTTCAACTTGTCATCAAAAGTTGTTAAACAAAATAGCCCAATGTAATACATGCTCTGACACGAGAGGATCCATTTCACGTAAAATTTACGTTAAAAAGAAAGTTATTGAAAACAACCGGCATCAAAATTTTGTTGAATTCTAAAAATCACTCTTATTGGTGCAACATACGGAATTAACCGGAAAATAAGCAAAATTAAATTTTAATACTTTAATTTATGTGGGAAATATTGTGGAATTGATGGTTAAAATGTTATTGCATTAAATTGCGGAAGTATTTAAATATTTTTTTTACACTGATGTGCTACTCGGGGCGGCCAGTGGGGGACGCCGTCCCCCACTGGCCCCCCTGGGGGACGGGGCTGATGGACTCAACGCGCAGGAGTTGGAAGAAGGGACGAATTGAATGGAGAAGACATTATCAGTGTGTTTTGAACCAGAGAACTACCGACAGATATGTTTTTATAAACTCTTCTACTTTTCTACCCATCGTTCAAGTCTCCAAATTAGAGGTGAGAAAGGCTTCCAAAAAAGAAGGTCTGACCATCGTACCTTCGTCAGGCAAAAAGTGACTCACTCAATCATCTGACTTTGATTGAAAAACTGCCGATAGTGTTTTACATAATATCTAAGGTGTTCCGAATGGTTTTATGTATAATACTGACCGCTATAAGTTAGTTATATTGATTTTTTTCTTCTTCTTATTGGCCCACTTGAATTTTTGCATTTGATTCTAGGGGTTATCAAGATTTTCTAAACGTTGCCCATTGATGAAGTGCAATCTTGCGTATTAAAGTTTCAAACGTTTTTTCAGACATTTTTATTTGGGATTTGTATTGTAAGGGTACTTAAAACATGCACCCTTTTTCTTTTCTTTTCTTCGCCAGTTGTAATTTCATTCATGCATTGATCATTTACTTAGTATGCATAAGACTTCGGAAATTTGTTGTACGTCACGGAACATGTATTATTTCGAAGATTTATCGATGTTAATACATCTAATTGAAAGCGCGAAAGTCTCACATAATTTTATAGTGCAACATATAAGATTTCAACAGTCAGCGCCATAATCTGCGAGAAAACGTTTGGAAACCCCTACACTTTACTAACTTGAGTCCTCCGGCTTATGGCAACTTGGTCCTGAGGCGCGGAGGAGAGCGAGATAGCCTCTGAAAATCCGCAGGAATTAACGAGATGTGAAATTAGCATAACACTGCTTAAAATCCTGAGTCCAACGGCCATCCGTTACCATTCTCACAGTTTATGCCGCCGGTGAAACGGGGTTTCGGCCAGGGGAGGTCCTGAGTTTTCGGGGCGGAACGAAAATTTTTGACAGTGCGTGCGTCATCGGTTTCGAGATTTGAAATTTTCGCTGTGCTTTCCCGTCAAGAACAGCTGACTTTAAGTTTTTATAAAGTTCGTAAAATTTGGAGATCAACTGTCCAACATTCAAGGTAAAGTGTGTACTCATTAATTATTCACGTGATATTCATCATCAACACGAAATATATGTCTTTGTATTTAAATTTTTGTTTGATAAAAAAAGAAGTAAACATTTACTAAATTCATTAGAATAAGAATTTTGAAATTTCAAGAAGGCGTATGATCATTAGTATAGGAGAGAAGTAGATGCTAATGAATGAAAATGAGTGCAGAATGGTTCAGAATACTAGAATTTTTGGAAAATGCATTTAAAGAGAGCCCAGACCAAACAGATCATGTGCGGAATAGGGAGGAGATAATTAAATATAATTCATAACTTCAGTTAAAGTATTTTGTCTGATTTTAAACTTATTTAGGTCGTATAAAATTCACCGATGATTGATCTTTACATCAAAAACTTATCATACAAAAAGGACAGCTTTTTGTTGCTTCGTAAACATTTTTGAGCTGTGCAACAACTTAAGGTTCTTTCTTTCTCCTTTTTTTTACAATAAAATAACATCCCAACTTTCTTAAACATTTTTTTGTAATGTGCTCTTCTCTAAACCTTCCCAATTGTTTTCTGAAATTTTCGAAGATAAATCAGCCTCTAAGTTGGAGCACATAATAATACATCGGAGTTTTAAAACGCTCTGTGTAATATTTCAGTTTAAAAAAGCTCCTCAAAAGCGCATTCAGTGCGCACAAAGAGTTCTCCGTGTATTAAACCCTTCTTAGGGTATTATCAGGTTAAGGAGAGTCCGAGGTTTCAGTCAAGGAACAATCAAGGCTCATACCAGGGAACGTTCAAACTCCTCAAATTCAAGCTGTCGACTCTCCCAAATCTACCCTAGATTTGTAACTCAATTGAAGATCACTCGAAATCCAAAGAGTCAAAGGAATCCTTTCAGTTAAATCCATGTCTTTGTATTCCAGATGTGTTTCCCGGACCACAATTGTAACACGCTGAAGCGCGCACCCACCTCCAAACCCCCCTTCACTTTGGCCGGTTTGAAGCGTGCCATCCCTCCACACTGTTTCGAGCGATCCCTGGCTCGCTCCTTCTCCTTCTTGCTTGCTGATGTGAGCGCATTCTTCTTCTTCTCCTTTGCAACAGCAACGCTCGTCTCGATCCTGCCATGGCAAGCGGCCTACCTGGCGTGGCCATTACACTGGTTCGTAGCCGGCACTATCATGGCCGGCTACTGGGTGATCGCCCATGAGTGTGGTCATCACGGCTTCAGCAACTACAGGATCGTCGATGACGCAGTAGGGTTCCTCATCCATTCCTCGCTGCTTGTGCCTTACTTCTCATGGAAAGTCACCCATGCGCGACACCATTCCAACACGGGTTCTGCTGAGCATGATGAGGTTTGTTAGCCAAAGTTCATTCACCTTGTTATTTATTGTGTCTGTTCTGACTATCCGAGTACATCCAAGTAACCATAATGTGGGGAAAACTGCAATCCAGTTTTTGATGCTATTGAACCTCTAAATAGACGTATTTCTGCCAAACGGAACTATGTGCATTAAGACATGAGCCCTGAGACCCATAAAAATACATGCATAACAGGGCTCACGTCATAATGCTTACAGTTCCGTTTGATAGAAATACGTGTTTTCATTCGCAAAAGTTTTCTGGAAGACCCCTAAAAATATCCAACATAATTGAAATGGGGTATGAAAGTTTGGAATTTGCATTTTAAAATCCGTAGTTTTAAGAAAAAGTCCTTTGAAGTTTTAATCTGCCATGTTTGTGCCTTCAGAATTGTAAGGATAGAATTAGTATTATTTTCCGGCGCTACGAATATTTTGACCCATTGCAACTTATTCCCTCGGATACTATATAAAGATTTCACCTTTTGAATACTCCAGATTGCCGGCTCAATTGGAAAAAGTCAAATTTTCATCGAGGGATTTATTTTCAGGGAACGAGAGCCCGCAGATAGTAAAATTGAGATTAAATAAATTAAGTCCACTTATTACGATTTACAAATTAAGTAATACAATAGTAAATACAAAACAATACAATAAGTAATACAAATTAAGTAAACACTTGATGATCATATCCGAAGAATTGAATAGAAATACCATTGTCTCTTCCAGGTATTTTGTCCGAAACCTAAATCCGCTGTGGGAACATTTGATAGCTTAACAGATAATCCACCTGGCCGTATTCTGAAGGTTGTGCTATCCATGGCTGTCGGGTGGCCCCTCTATCTGGTCATTAATGTGACTGGCCGAGACGATTATGAAAGGCTAGCCTCGCACTTTGATCCGTTCAGCCCCATGTTTAGAGACTCTCATCGACTTAAAGTTATAATCTCCGACTTAGGTAAGAACAATCAAGTTTGTACACAAATTATTCAAGTAAACAAAATAATAGTACAAGAACATCCTCTAAGCATAGAAATATTAAGTAAATGTGTCAGAATTTTACTCCAGATCCATTACATTATTACGTCTTTTAAAAGTGAGGTGTTTTTAAAATTTCTAGCAGCTATGTGACAAAACGAAACGTACCTATCATTATTTTTTAGTATTTTTACGTACAATAAGTCTATTCGCTTGGCTGTACCTATCCCTTGCGTGCAACAAACCCATAGGCGCAGGCGCGCCCCACTCAGGATAAGCGTTTCTGCATCGACGCCTGAATACAACTATTCATACGCAATGGATGTCTATGTTGCATATTCTTTGAAATGAAGGCGCCTTTTTTTCTATGATTCAGTCAACTTTTCACTGTAAACGCTGTGTAGTTGCGTTAAGTTTCGTCGCCACGCGACGCTAACTACCGCAAACCGCAACAAGGCAGTGCTCCCATACTGTTTAAAAAAGCTGTTTTGGGCGCTCACACACCCTTCGCGGTCGCACAGTTTGAGGAACCACTGACGTGATATTTCCAGGATTTTTAGATAAAAGCCAACTTTTTCATTGGATTCCCAAGAATTTTGGAGAACACCAGTTACAGATGAATCATATTTAAGCCTCTCAAACTTAGCCCATCTTCTCGACCAATGTTTTGTCGTCTAAGGAAACCTCAGTATTCAAGAGGCGATTAAAAATATGGTTTTGTGCTTTTGATCTTTTCAAATCTTTCCTGCACGGAGAAAAAAACTTCGTGCGTGGGACCCAAAGTTTAGGTCATACAGATCTCTGAAGCTTTCGGATTGAGCATCCGAACACTTAAGGTCCAGCTGCTGAGGTTTGAATCACACATCTGAAACTTCAGTTCTTACATCTGAAGTACTTCGGTTTTCACATCCGAAAAACTTCGGTTCTCACATCTGAAGTACTTCAGATGTGTGATCCGAACCTCGACGGATGGACCTTAAGTGTTCAGATGCTGAATCTGAAAACTTCATAGATCCATATGACCTAAACTTCGGGTCCCACGCACGAGGTTTTTTTCCGTGTGTGCCTTTTGACGCATACATGCATAGTGTGATCCGAACCTCAAAGCTGGACCTCAAATGTTCAGATGCTCAATCTGAAAACTTCAGAGATCCATATGACCTAAACTTCGGGTCCCACGCACGAGGTTTTTTTCTCCGTGTGTGCCTTTTGACACATACATGCATATGACGACAATATTTTGTTTCGCAGGTGTGCTAGCGATGACCGCCATCTTGTACACTCTGGGCGCGACTCACGGGTTTTCATGGCTCTTGTGCTACTACCTCCTTCCTTTTGCCGTATTTAACGGGTGGCTCGTGACGATGGCGTTCCTGAACCACACTCATCCGTCGCTCCCTCGCTACGCCTCTTCGGAATGGGACTGGCTCCGTGGCGCCCTCTCCACGGTGGATCGCGACTACTGGGTCTTCAACCATGTGCTCCACCATATCACCGATACTCATGTCATCCATCACTTGTTGCCTACCGTGCCCCACTACCACGCTGTCGAGGCATCCGAGGCTATCAAACCGCTATTAGGTGAGTCACAGATCATTTGCACTGCATTTTGCAATTTGGAACTATAAATTCTGGCTCTTCTGGAAAAACACTTATGTTCATAGGGAAACTAATGGCACATACGCTGTTTTTAAACCAGGCCAAAATTTATAGTTCCAAATTGTAAAATGTAGTCCATTTCAGGACCATCCCTTGCGGCTTATATCCTCCACTAGTCGAATCTGTGAACATCCGGGTCGGTTTCTTAGAAAACTATATTTAGTACCTATGGACAGGAAATTGTAACTTGATTCGGAGACTCAGAAGCTGCTCATGAATGCAATTGAGGCACTGGATGCGAAAAGGGTACTTCTCGTTTACAGTGTTTCAGAGTCTCCTCTAATATTTCATTCATTGTAAGGAGAGTGAATGCATGCATTTCACTAAAGGACACTGAATATTCCTTATGATTCTACAATTTTCTTCAAAATTATGTTCTTGCATTTCAAGCGAGAAGCCCAGAAATAAGCAACTTCTTCTTGTGTAGATTGTGAAAATAGGAGAAAATTCCAGAATTGTCCATTGTGCTCGTCAAGATGTTTCAACAACTTTCAACGAGACACTTTTTTTTTGTTTTTTTTTAATGCAACAGACTGATCATGGAAACTACTTAAATGAGTCGAAAAATTAAGTAACGTGAGTCATAATGTAGTTTTATTCACTATTATCGATGTGCGTGCTTACACTGATTATGTGAGATTTTTAAAGCAATATTTAAAAAGGTCTACATATGACGATTACTTAACAATGGGCCTGTTGCAAACTTTTGCTAGAGCAAAACTAAGAGTTGTTTCCTACAGATAATGCCTTAAAAATCACGATGAGCGCATCGGCAAAGTCTGAAATGCACTCATAACTTCACAATCTGCGTAAGAAATTCTCGGTTTTTTGAGCTTCCCGCTTCGAAAACGATACTACGGTGCAGGTGAACATTTTGTTAGAGGAGTCGTTCCATTGGCGGCAATACTCATCATGGCCGACGCCAGTCCGCCAAAATACGTGTGATGGGACGAGATAACACCTGAACAGGATTAAACCAGATAACAATCGGCGTGTTTACGTTCATATTTTCCTCGCCCGCCTTAATTGACCTTGAGTTCTCCTCGAATTACGCGAGGAACTGCGCAAGCATCGGCCATGATGAATATTGCCGACGATGGAGCGACTCCTCTAACAAAATGTTCACCTGTGCAGTAGTATCGTTTTCGAAGCGGGAAGCTCAAAATAACGCAAATTTCTTGCGCAGATTGTGAATTTATGAGTGCATTTCAGACTTTGCCGATGCGCTCATCGTGATTTTTGAGGCATTATCTATAGGAAATAACTCTTCATTCTGCTCTAGCAAAAGTTTGCAACAGGCCCATTGTACGAGGGTCATCCAAAAAGTAAGTTTCCCTACCTTGTATCTTCCGAACGAAAAGAGATAAATCAAATTGGTAAAAAGTCACATATTAGGCATACTTTCAGCTTCAAAACAAGCTCAAGTTTTTGAAAATCGGTCGAGGGGTTCGCGAGTAAACTTATTTTTACTGAGACAACCTCCTGTCGCCGCGTGCCCACCTCCGGGGTCAGGATGCGCGGAGAGTCGATTATAGAAGACTCGGGTTATCGCCTCTATATATCACATCAACAAGGAATTTTAATGTTTTCATTGAGTAGGCCTTACCTTACGTTTTGACATAGTCTCCACATCTTTTTTGATATTTCTGGTATCATCATAGCAGCTTCTTGATGCCTTCCGCGGAGAAGCTTTCGCCTTGACTCGGAAACCAGTCATTGACAGCGATCTGTACCTCTGAATCGGTTGAAAATAGCTTCCATCGTGGAAGTTTTTCCACTCGGGAACAAATGAAAGTCAAAATACGAGAGTTTGAAGGATTGGGGGAAAATTTCCCTACGCAAAGCAACTGATTTGGGAGTGCAGATCGCTGTCAATGACTAGTTTCGGAGCCAAGACGAGATCTTCCACGCGGAGGGCGTCAAGAAGCTGCTGTGATGATACCAAAAATGTCAAAGAATATGTGGAGACTACGTCAAAAAGTAAGGTAACTACTACTAACTACTATTAAGGTAGTTATTCAATGAAAACTTTAACATTTCTTGTTGACGTGATGTATAGAGGCGATAACTCGAGTCTTCTATAATCGACTCTCCGCGCATCCTGACCCCGGAGGTGGGCACGCGGCGAAAGGAGGTTGTCTCAGTAAAATTAAGTTTACTCGCGAACCCCTTGACTGATTTTCAAAAACTTGAACTTCTTTTGAAGCTTAGAGTATGTCTAATATGTGACTTTTTACCGATTTGATTTATCTCTTTTCGTTCGGAAGATACAAGGTAGGGAAACTTACTTCTTGGATGACCCTCGTATTATTGTCTAGATTACTAACTTGATTTTCTCTTCCCTTTAGGTGACTATTTCCAGCATGACGCCACGCCAATCCTGAAAGCATTCTATCGCGAGACCAAAGAGTGCATATTCATCGAACCTCAAGGCAACGAAGGAGTTCACTGGTTCAGCGACCGATTCCACAGGGACTCTTTCACCTTAGAACTCAAAACATTCCTCTTGAAAACTACTGCAGACCTCAGCAGCCGTGCCTTCTACATCGATACAGGAAAAAGTCTCTCTGGGAAACTCAAAGTCGTCGGCGCTTTGCTGTGGGACATTCTAACCACTGCCTTAAGCTTTGAATTCTACCTCCTTGTCATACCCGGCTTAGTACTCAGTCTTACTGTCGATATTGTAGAAGTAGTTAGTCCACTCTTAGAAAAGGTTTTAGAAATTGTTGGATATTATATCGCACCCCTGGGAAGTCTTCGATTTTACCGTGAAACACTGCCAGTGGCTGTCACTGCCCCGTTTACTATTAGGTTTTACCGTGAAACGGTAAAAAATGTATTTATTAAGATTAAAAATATCCTTCCATCAGTTCTAGATTACTTTATAATGTCAGTCAACCAGTTTTCAAGCATTGTGATGGCTTTTCTAAAAGTCTACTTGTTTTTGGGTGAGATTGTTAAGGACCTTGTTCTGAACATGTTGCAAATAGAAATTTCAATTAACGCCAGTTTTTCTCACGATACTATCAAGAAAAATTTAGGAATTCCGGTTAGGGAGGAGACACTTCAGAGTTTTTCCATGCGAGGAATAAGGTGTGGGTCTTTCTCAAGAGCAACTCATAGCCAGAATAGAAAAGACTACCACGCGCATTGAAAGAAACAGTTTTAACGACTTCAATACAAGTCATAAGTAAAACTTAAAAAAAAAAAAAAACGCGTATATAAAACTGTGATAAACTTTTCGGTTCATGTCTTTCTCATTTCGGAAGAAATACAACGCAAACAGCCTATAAATTTGCATAGAATCTACCCCGTAAATCATAAAAACCGCAAGCAATGAAGCGAATTAGAGGGTTAAAACTGGAAGTTTACCAAACGAAAAATGAGCATTACTTTTGCATGTATGATATTTATGCACATACCTACTTGAGCTGTAATCTATCTACTTAGGTAAAATTCAACCTGTATGCTACCGGAAGATTTCAAATGTTTTCGTACGGAAGAAAATATTTTGAAAATTTGGAAAGTAGCAGACTTATGAATATAGGAAGAAACGTAATTGATTTTAACTTATTTTCTCTTATTTATCTTTAAGAGATTTTTGAAATTTGAACTCTAATGTACAAAAAATGAGTGTTTTCTAGGCTTTTTGTAGCACGCGTGTGTTTCGGGTCATGAACTTAAAATCTGTGTTCAGAAATAGATCCAGTTGAAACGATGAAATTGTGACTCTGTCAAATTTCTAGCGAATCAGAGACATTCGATTCAATGAATTAATTTAGAATACTGATATTTAATATTTTAATTACACATTATCCTCTTAACATTTACTCAGAGTGATTGAGTTGAGTCCTTCATTTTCTACTCAAAAGAGGCAGTTTTCAGTATGAAAGCAATACTTGAATGGTCGAGTGAGCCCTACATTTTTCGGCACCTCCAGCATCAATATTTTTGATTTACTGTGTATGTGTGTATTTACTGTGAATCTAAGATATTAAAATTATTTTAAAAGCCTATGAGAGTTTTATTGCAAAATTCAAACCTCCCTGTTTATTCCTCACTTATCTACATATAAATTGGGGGGAAATGTTCACATGCCGTAAGATCATGAAAAAATGACTTACTATTGTAACTCAAATATTAAATTATATTTTCATAGAGCCTATCCTAATTTGTTCTTGGTAAAATGCATATACTCACAGGTTTTAGGCTGCTCAATGCTCAACATTTCATGAAATCAAGCAATGTTTCCATTTCTTACCTTTTTATCTAATATTAGGTTCTAGACAAAAATGTGAACGAGAAATTTTAGTTACTTTGGATCGTGAGATTTTGACGAAAAATTCTGTAGCACACAGGAAAAAAAATCTTTGCCCTTAAAGTGCATTTAAACGTTTCCAGGTCCCATCCCATATTCTGTTAGACTAAAGAAATACTTCACGCATTGCGCCAAACAGTGCGGTCGGCGTGGACGTATATTAGCGCCTACAAGACTGCACGGATACTTCTCGCATTGCGCCAAACGCAATTCGAGACGATAACTATTTGAGATATCCATTCGTTAGTTATAATGTTAATTCTGTGATATTGCAATTTTGATTCTGACCCGGTGACATAATGCAGCATTTGTCACCCGGACCAAAAGTATGGAGCAACCACAAAGAAGTTTGTAAAATTGCGGTTCCTTTTTAAACGCTCAACTGATAGAGAGCGCTTTATGATTTCAACCTGCCCATAGAATTCTCGTATAGTGGTTGCAATGCGTTCAAATGACGCACCATCTCAACAACAAAATGACGGATAGGGTCCTCAAATATTTAGGATGGATTAATCTGTTTTGCTTTTTATTTAATGCTTCTCATATCAAGTCCGGAGGGTGATAACAGTTTTTCTATGATTTATATTTTTAACGGTATTGTAATTTTCTCAAAACTTTTATTTGAAAATTTGGTGAGGCGAGCTCTTTCACTTAACGTTGCTCATTTAAAAACGCGCCCATATTGAAAGCAGCTGAGCACTTCTCTATTTAATACAAACGTATTTGATCTTTCCCGCTCGTTTTTACTGCCGGTCATATTCCAAAAATGTTTAATGGACAAGAGAAACTCATTAGACGGGTTCCAATCACTGAATTGTATACTTTTATTCAGACTTCAAATACAAGGATGTATTCATCATCGATAAGCAGAAGTTACAAAGCAATTTTACGCAGGCTGAAAAGACTATTAGCACACTCATCACCGCCTTCTTTCGTGTTGTCTCGTAGGATATGGCGAAGAAGGCTGAGAATCGTTAAAAAAATCATTAAAATCCTAATTTCTTCCTCCCACTCGTGGAAAAGAATTTTAATGCACTGAGATACTGTGCGAATACGTGGGTCCTTATGCTCCAAGCAGAGATAGTATCCTTTTAATTTCCTCACACAGATATCTCCCGTGAGAGAAATACAGATTAAAAGATACTCTCAGGCTATTGTCTTTGTATGATCAAGGTTTTCACAACCTTTCTATGTTCTTAGACCCATTAATTAAGATTTTATATCGGCACATGGCTCATACAAACTTTAATTTTCTGGTTGTGCTCTTTCCCTAGTCAGTGTTTAACAATCTTTAATACTCTACATACGCAGTGTGAATCGTGGAACCTATTCCATAGTTTGATGAGTTTTTGTCAGAATATAATTTATAGTCGTTTGCTCTGATTAAATTAAAATAGCTCCTTTTACTCCCTAAAATAAATAATAATTATTGTTTGCAGTTTAAACCAGTTTTTTCAAGGATTTCAGCATTAAGAATGTTCCACCAATCAGGTTTAGTGCCAAATTGGCTGATTATCTCTTTGATCACACTTCTCAGTAAGTAATTTGTCAATTATTGTATATTCACTAATTTTGCAACAATTGTAACAAAATAATTAGGAAAAAAAATTAATCATCAATGAGGCTGGGTTTTTACAAGCTATGGTCTATTGTATTTACAATCTGTCCATCATTCTAAGGACTGAGAAAACAGTAGTTGCTGATAAAAATTTATTATAAAATTAAAATTACCTTGATCGAAAATTCCTATATTACATTGAATCTTGAATTTTCTAGAATTTTTGAAAGCTTTAGTCAGGCTATAGCCGGTTATCTGAAACAGTAACTCAGACCCTCAAAAGAGGGGGAATGTCTGTGCAATCAACTACCATACATTCGGTTGGTAGTAGAATTGGCGGGATACTGTTATCTCTGTCGTCCATGTATAATTTGTCGCAGGCAGTCAGCATAATCGCAAGCAATTTTGCAAGCTCCATACGTGTTAACTGTCGAATTTCAATTGTTGCAATTATTGATATAAAGGAGGAGTAACGTTTTGGGCCTTATCCGGCCCCACCTGGATTTTGCTAAATGTTTCATATTTTCAAAGTACTAGTCTTAGGTAGACTCTGTGCCAAATATTAGACCGAACGGAGCCCANTGTATTTTTTTACGTTCTTTCCGAAATTGTACACGGTTTCTAGATTAAATTAAGTTTAACACACGTAAACTTGAAAAAACCCCTAAAAATTGGTGAAAATTGGCAACAATGGACCGTTAGGCCTTTTAAAATTCACAGGAAGCCATTTTTATGGCCAGATATGAAAAGTACGTAGAAAAATACATATAGTACACACCCATAGAGGGTGACTAAGGTCGAAAAACATTCAAAAGAGCTGCCTTCAAGTATAAAAAGGGCGCTAAAATCGACATCTCGGTCAATTTTCACATCGTGGGAATCCAGGTACAACTATGATATTTTAGTATGTTGTATGGATGGATAAGAGCTGTTATCTGGTACAGTATGAAAAATGTACTCCACTTTCTTGAACCTTAGACGCGGCGATTTATCGATTTTTTGCCGTTTTTGACACTTTGAGACCAATTTTCTCGGAAATTCGGCAACATAGGAAAAAATTTTACTAACCATTTTTATTCACTTTTTTACGTACTTTTCAAAAATGTACACAGTTTTTGGATTAAATTGAGTTTTGAATGTGTTAAATGGAAAAAACCCCTAAAAATGGGCCAAAAATGGCAACAATGGGCCATAAGGCCCCTTAAAATTTATCGGAGGCCTTTAAAAAGGCCAGAAACGAAAAGTACGCAAAAAAATACATAAGAATCATGTGCTCGAAGAGTGATAACAGTCGAAAAAGTCGACGAAAATAATTGTTTTTCGATTCCAGGATTTTGGGCTTGAGGCGCTGCTGCGCCCTTGCATGGGCTCCGTTCGGTCTAATATTTGGCACAGAGTCTACCTAAGACTAGTACTTTGAAAATATGAAACATTTAGCAAAATCCAGGTGGGGCCGGAAAAGGCCCAAAACGTTACTCCTCCTTTTCTCTTCGTTTAGTTGTTTAAGTGAAAAAAAAATTTTCGCAAATTTTCTCTTCGTATATTTGTTTAAGTGAAAAAGAATGACTAGTTTTGTTTTGTCTTTTTTTAGCATGCAGATATATTCAAACCCAAGACGCTGATTATGATAACGGTAAGACGATCAATATTCATAATGTACGATGCTCGTTAACAGCAAAATTATTTTACGCGAATCAAGTTTCAAAATCGCTGCATCGTTTAAACATCGTCCGAGTTTCTGAATCGTTGCAAATAAGATCAATATTTGTCTTTCAATTATGATGAAAATTGGGTAGTGATCGTCAAAAAAAAATGACGCGTGGTCCTAGTTTTGCGGCGATTTTAGCGTCACGCAAGCTCGGAAAGGGAGAGCGGTCGAGTCTCGAGTCATCTTCAAAGTGTGATGCGCCTTCAATCCAGCCAGCGGCAATGTGGCTACACCCGTTTTCGAATATTTATCACGTATGACTCTCGCAAGTCTCGCGTTGCGGTTGGTGCAATGCGAGAGGTATTCCTGCAGTCTTGCAGGCGCTGATATGCGTTTGATGCCGACCGCACCGTGTTCGGCGCGATTATTCGAACTCCCGTTATTAGGATGATCGCGGTATCGAACAATGGGGCTTAAAAGGCCCATGTTATGTTTCTACGCGAGCATTCCAACGTTGCCTTGTTTCTCTCAATGACATAATTTTTCTGAGGAAAGTTAGGAATGTTCTCTATGTTCGCGTTTTTAGATTGAATGGACCATTAAACAAAGTACGAATTAAAGCGCTTTGATACATAATTCTTCATAAGAATTTCACGTAATATATATTTATCCTGTTTATTTAGCCTGAGAATAATCAATTTTAATGTAACACAATACATTTTTAGCTGTATTTCGTTGCAGTGAGTATACAATTAGTGATTTAAGGAAGTGTATTACAATGACAATTGATATTTAAAATGTAACAACGGAAATTTTCATGTCGTAGTGACTTTTTTAATCAGAGAACTTTTCAAATTTTTTTGAAAAAAAGTTTGACCTGCTCGACGTAATTTTTGTGTTCCTTTTACGGTGAAAAGAGATATTCACACTAGAAAAAAAAGTCGCTTGGATCTAGGTTCAGTCTCTTGAGAACAGAGACAAGGAAAAATACTCTTGACTCAATCGGATTTTTGTTTGAATCAAAAGAGAAATCCGCTTAAATTAAGAGGCTTGATTCTCGATTGAAGCAAAAATCCGATTCAATCAAGAGTATTTTTTCTTATCAATGTTTTTAAGAGTCTGCACTCTAGATCCAAGCTACTTTTTTCCAGTACAGTCGGCTGTATCTCTTATTTGCAGTAGACGAATGTGTCTTGATTTTCCAGGACGACGTGTTGACTTTGCCTCACGGAGTCGTTATTTCTGCTTCTCTAACAGGTGTTGACGAGAGGTGTAAGACGTTGTATGACCCAAACAGATCGGTATCTTTTGATTTCGAGTGCAATAGATGTTTCTGCATGAGTTTTGGGGTCGCGGCATGTACGCGCAAGGTATGCAGTCGTGGAGACCGCGGGAACAAAACGGATAAAGCCAATAATGGCCCAGGTAAAATGTCTTAATAATTCCGTCAATGGAAAATTTGCATGCAAATTTTTTATTGCCTCATCTGAAAGTGATTAAAGAGCAGATTTCACAGTATTTTTTAAAACAATTTTCTGATATGGGAAATAGTATAAAAATAGGTTTAAGAAAGAGAAAATGCACCGCCTTTGGATGTCATCTGGCAATCCCCATTTAAACACATGTATTTTAGCAGATTAGGTCATTTTGTCATACCTCCTCCAATAATTGTTCAATTCATGAACCAAGGGTATAACCGTGTTCAGTTCACTCAGTAGTTTCCAGAAATTCATCAAATTTCAGACACCTGCAAATTCTCTATTGCGCACACTAAAATGAACGTATGGCTATTTTTACCAGAGGTACAGTAAAGTCTGGCATTCGTCTACTTGATTTTGGACACAATAAGATATAGTTTACCAGGCATCTGCTGGTATTCACCATGCTTTTGATGAATCCGAATAAAGTTAGGGTCTTGCGAGCATATCTGTTGGTGATCATCACTCATACCACTGTCACTCAAACCAACTTTTTTTTTTCTTCTCTGTACTCGCTCTCGCAGATAACTAACAGTACCTCTTTGACCCTTAAATCAAGGAGTTCTCTTAAGTAAAGGCGTTTAACAATTTTTTATTGATTAATCTACTTACTTTAAAATTGAGTTGATCAAAATACCAAAATGAGAAGAACGAGTGAAAAAAACATGTTAAATCGGAGAAAGAGAATAATTATTATATGAATCTGATGACCGACAGCAATAACGATTTTGCAACTTCACGTCAAATGAGAAAAAACCAGTGGTGAACAGCAACGCCGCAATCAAAGGAATGTATTTTTCCAGTCTCTCCATTGTTTTCTGTGCTGAATTTACCACAAAATGTACCAAAATCAACACAACATTTGTGTTGGTTTATGTTTCACTCCTTATACCAACGAAAAGTAACACAAGAACACAAATATTTTTATCTGTGCATTGTTGACTTCTTCGACCGAGCCAAAGGTTGGCTTGGTGCAGAGTTTGTTTAATGCAATACAGGGAAGGTTTAAATTTACATTAAAGGGAGAGAAAGGACTTACGTTGACGTAATTTTATTTGATTTTTTGCTCCCGCACAGATCCTCGTTGCTTGAGCGGCAAAACTTATTTCAAATCTGGCTGCAACTCTTGCTTCTGTGTGTCCAACCCTTTGGTCGTCGCCTGCACCAAGATGTACTGCCCTAAAGCACCGAATTCATCCCCCGTGCGGGCCATTCCACCCAAGATCGATTGCAAAAAAGACCCCCACCCTTCGCATTGATACATTATTGTGGTACGAACCAAGTGTAAAAAAATAAAATGTTTTCACACATTGATTTTCCATGTAAAATAATGACTTACTACCTTGATTATTTCCGCCTCCTGTTTTCAGCAAAGAAATCTTAGATTCACAGTGAAAAGGTGAGACATAAACCAGTAAATTGACATATTTCTGCTAAACGGAACTATATGCATTATGACGTGAGCCCTTTTATGTGTATATTCTATTGGGTCTCAGGGTACAAGGTACATGTCTTCAGGCACATAGTTCCGTTTGGCAGGAATACGTCCATATGTGGAACAATTCCGCGTTGCGGAAGAGGGACTTGGTTGGAATATTCAGTTTCGCCTGCATTATAATATGTCTTTTACAAGTCTCTTTGTTTTCCATTAAATATAATTACATAGTATAATACATACATAGTACATTACATAGTATAATAAGTATTAATATTATATTATTACAATACTATCATAAGTATAACTGCATTATACTTGTAGTGCACCTCCGGACAGGGCGAGAATCAAATAACCACAAGAATATTGCACGGGGCAAATTCCACAAATTGAATTTAAAGAATATATTCAAAATCGGTGCGTAAAAGTTTACATTATGCCCAATAAATTCAAACTCCTCGTTCATCTGTAAACTATAGTCCGTGTCGGCCAATTAAATCAACCACTAAAAACTTACGAAATTATGGATATTTTACTCCCATGTTCACAAGAGAGTGTGATATGAAAAGTAATTTTCAATTTCATTCAAAGCATCTACATTATTTACTTTTACTTCGCTGTTACCTTCCAAAAAGAGTCTCTCTAAGAAAGGTAAAGCAGCTCCCAAAATAGACCACAAGTTTGGTCGTAGTTGTAAAAGACGTAACTGCCACTTTCGGAAGTTAGGCACCTCAAAATTGAACCTGAGAAAATATAGAGGTTAGCAAATTGGTTAATTAACACGTGATAAAATGACTTCAAAAGATCAACAGTAATGAACCCTCACAAACCAAGGTTTTTAACGGAATGCTGATCAAACGAGCATGTGCTGAATGTTCCGACTTGTTTTATTTTTATCATAAAAACCTCATTTTTTTATTCCGAGAAGCTCAAATTTTATCATCCAAAATATTAAGTGCTAAAAAAAATATCACGTTGGCTGATACAGCGGCGAAAGTTGCTGATTTCATATCTTTTCCTTGTAAATGCACTGGTGGAAAAGTAAATAAAAGATTAAGAGCTTCAAGAGAACCATGTGCAGCGCTGATATCACTTTCTCTTTTCACTTATCTGAAAAGTTCGAAAGTTCATCAGTAAGTTCTCCATCAATAAATTTGCAGATTGGGTTGTTTTCGACGGATGACTTTTTTTTGCATTTTGCATGGTTATTCGCTGTGTTTTTTTTGGCATTCTCCATGAGTGGTGGGAACAGTTTGACAGAGCCGATTGGAATATAAACATAAATAGGAATAATTTCTTCTCGACTAAAAAATTTTACTCTGATCTTGCCACCAGCATTGTGCAGTTACTTGAGGTATCCCGGTTCAAAAAGTCTAAAGGCAACAAAATGTATCATCGGTCGGATTTAGCCTCAAAATTGATATTAATTTCATTAATATCAGTCCTCTGTAAGTTTTATCTTATGATTATAAAGTATAACTCTAGTTTTTCCAATCTGTTATTAATTTTATTCCAGATGCCGATAATAGTTGGTCGTAAAGAATTGAATTTCAAAAACCAATAAAAGATAACTCGAAAATGTCTTCTTTGTAAGTACCAAAGAAAAGAAAAAGCATCAAGCTTGAATTTTTTTTAAAAAGTGTTGACTATTGACTACTCCGAGTTTTAATAAATGGCGAAAGGGGACCTTAGTCTGCTAGGGCGAAATTTTTAGTAAGCAATTTTGGTCGAATTATGTCAAAAAATGCGTTTTTAAGATTTCAAAGGAAAACTTTCTCCAGTGCTTCACAGAATTAATGTCAAACAATTATCTCTATTTTTGTGCCAAAAAAGGACGCAATGCTGCTTTATAATCTGACGATCTTATACCTGGAGAAGGCATGTAGATTAGAATTTTGGACCTGAATGAAAGTACTAACAGTTTTCCTGACTGGTAGTTATTTCTTCGATTTTTACAATTTTTTAATGAATTTATTCAGTTTCAGCATGTGAATCTTTGCAAACAAGACAACGCAGAGCCACCACTCAAGAAGGTAAAACGATTGANAAAAAAAAAAAAAAAAAAAAAAAAAAAAAAAAAAAAAAAAAAAAAAAAAAAAAAAAAAAATACATTCAAGATTGAATAATATCCTCTAGTTTCACTGATCTCTTCCAACATTTTTTTTTGTCAAACTTTGTTGTTAAGCAAAATGTTCCTATGGATCTAAGAAATTCCTTGGAAATTTTAAGATCCTCTCGTTTTCGTCGATATTTTTTTCATTTTTCTGAGATTTTGGGATGTAGTTTCCAGTAAAGGGTACACTTTTTTCTGAACATGTAATCTCAGGGATAGATTTCCTTTTTGACTTGCAGTTTGGCCATGATAGAACCTCAAAATGGCATACTTCACTAAAATCTAGACGTATCAAATTGCGATTTACTATCAGACTTGTGTGAATGAAATTGCTTTTTGGTAAAGTTTTCGGATATAGGATGCCTTAAAAATTGGTCCAATTTATTATTTTCAGGTACCATCAAAAAATGATTCATAATTTTTGATAAAATGTCGTGTTTCAATCTAATTATTTTATACGCAAACCTTGCGTTTTCATCAAATTCTAGACAATTTTAACAAATAATTATGGATTAAATCCAGTTTTGGACATTTTTCGTAGAATAAAGTATGTTGAAAAACCAGCTCATACTTAATTTCAAGGTTTACTAACCGGTCAGGTAGCGCTGGAACAGCTTCAATTTTTTTCCAAGTCAATTCTGTATATTTTATTAGTTAGCACTCATAGAAATAACTCTAGGTATACTTTTTACCTCCACGTTGATATCCAAGCTGTATTCAAATATGATAATCGATACGATAATGTAGGTTTTTTTAAAATTTTGTCTTTCTCTTCTTTTACAGAACTCGATTCCCACTGCCCGGCAGATTTTGGTAAGCAAGAAATCACATCGTGGAAAAATGATTGCAATGATTGTTTCTGTATCGATATCATGAAGGCCGCCTGCACGAGAATGAAGTGCACAGGGGAACATTATGCAGTAAGCTTAGGAGCTGAAGAACAAAAAGCTGGTGAGTGTTAAAAGTATTTAAGAATATATTTTACAATCCAACTTTTTTAAATACTATGGAGTAAAATATTATTTGTTTTCTTAAACAAAATTTATATGTTGTTAAAATGTTGAATCAGTTATACGAGATTATCATTTCATGGGTTGAAGTTACGCTTCTTCAATGTAAAGTTTAAAGTTACCTCATTTTCTATAAAAAAGAAAACTAACAACATTTCAATTAAACGTTAATTCGTTTTTTTTTTTAACAAAAATAAAACATGAAGAGGGAAATTTCCAGTTAGAGGAAAGCATTTTTTAATTTCAGCCGCAGTAATCTGCTCAGGAGAGATCTGCTAAGGGATTGAGTCGGAGGATGGTGGTCAAAAATTACATCAACTTCGACGTCATGACCAAACAACCTGTCTGGTATGGTTATGTTAACAAGATGACTGAAGAAAGGCGTGAAAGACTGATGCGTTCTCTGGAGGCATCAGGTCAACTGTTGGTTACCCGATGAGTACCATTCAGAGCTTGACGATCGTTCCTGAAAACTTGCCGACTCTCGCTAATTACCCGATGACTACATGGCAGGTCATCGGCCAACGCAATCTCCCAGCACCTTTCAAAGGTCCTGCGTTGAGATAGCCTTAATGTCTCTTTGAGCCGCCACGACAGTCACACGACAAAAGTTTGTCATCGGGTATTTCATGAAAAAACAGCAACGTTTTTTCTCTGATGCCTTCAGAGAACGCATTTCTTGCTGCCAAAAAAATGCTTGATTGGGATCCTAATGAGATAAGATTAATGGGACGCCCAGAGGAAGGATGGTGACAAGGGGTTTTAAATAGAACGAGGGAGTGCGAACTCCCTGAAAAGTTGTGGAAGGACAGTGTGTACTGTGGCAATTATATGTCGCAGAGCAATAGAGAGCGCTGCGAAAGCGGCTCCTAAGTATGTATCTGCTTAGGATAATTTAATTTATTCATATAACAAGAACCCCTCTTATGAAATTTAATCTCTCTAGTAATGTGTGTGATTTTAATTCTAATTACAGATCCCAGATGTGTGAATAATACTGGAAATTCTTGGAAAGAGGACTGCAACGACTGTTTTTGCGTGTCGAACCCACCAGTGGTCGCCTGCACCAGAAAGCGCTGTGTGAAGCCTCCATCAGACGTCGCGCCCCAGAAAGTCAAACGTGACATTAGAGACGATCTCTCCAAACATTTTGAGGAGGAAAATAAAATGCAAGGTGACCAGCCTGCTTGGACACCAAGCCCCCTTTTTATGAATTCAGGTACCCAACTATACCCTAACGTCTGGACCGCGACTGCAGCGCTCTCTGTTATCACTGCTGTCCTTGCTCGAATCTAAAAACTATTCAACAGGATGCAAATGAGGCACTAGCTGAACTGAGAACCCTAAAACACATAAAAAGACACTACCTGAAATTGAGGAATATTTTACTTTCGGTTTTACTATTTTTCGTTTAGTTTTAAAATTATTTGTAATTGTTGTGTCTTTTTGACAATACTGGAGCACAACTCACGTTTTATTCAAAATATTATAATATCGAGTAGTATAGTGTACCCCAACACCGCAGCTGTCGACATTTTTAACATTTGGAACAGTTTTAGGTCTCATGAAATAATTGAATGACTTCTTTCTGGAACTTTAAAGTGTTATGCACTTGAAATGTAACACTTCACAAATGTAATTCAAAGAATTACATTTTACAGACTATTTTAGGTCTTTTTTTCTCACATATTATAATGCTTTTTGGTTCAAAAACAGTGAAACAATAATTGTATTATTTTCCCTGATTCCATTTTTTTCTTTTGAAAGAGGTGCCTCTTGAGCTTCTTCATAAATTTCAAAACATAAAATAAATTGATGCTGAATTGAACTAAACTGGGTCCAAGGAGGTTTTTCTCCTTCCACGTGTTACTTATATGTTCCAAAAGGCTCATATTAATCGTAGTTTATCCTCACTTGCTCATATTTTTATGATTTCCCTGGTAAAAATTGGCGATAGGAGCTGCGTTTCAAAATACCATAGGAGTTCTTATGGTCGACTGAAAAATGTGATAGAAAATCATATAGCTGGCTGTAGAAAGTGGAAAAAATCATACGGCCGGGCTACACGAAGCGATAAAAAATTATGCAGCCGGGCTATAGTTCCTATCGCCGGGCTTTACACTTTGTCGCCTGGCTGTTGCTGTTTCGCCATCGACTATAAAAGGCTACAAGAAATTGTGTAGAAATTCGTTTGCTTTGTAAATCCTTAAGATTGTACGGAATCACCTTAATATTTACAAAACGCACATTATATTTTCCTTTACTATATATTTTTTCTCATCGATGAGAATAATCCATACAGAGTGTGCAAACTTCTCAAAGTCATAAGTTAAAAAACGCTGACTCAACGAGATTAAATATTAGAGCCTAACACAAAGCGGAGCGGCGGCGCACTGGCATTGCGGAATGCGTGAAGTATCCCTGTTAGGTTTGAAGGCGCCAATGCGCGTTTCGCGCTGGCTGCCCGCCCGCCGCGCCGCGCCGCAGCGTACCACGGCGCTTGAAGCAACTATTTCACACCAGAGGTATTGCACAGTATCATACAAAATTTCAGGCGCTACAACATGTTAGAAATGGCAGGCATCCTTCAAAAGTACGGAGCTTTCCTCGCAAAATAAATCGAGATACTACGGACCAAAAAGAGAGCGGTAGTCCAAATACTCACTAAGTCCTAGCATCCGTAATTAGTAACGTTTAGCATACACTTTATTGCCAGGCTGTTGCTTAGTCGCCATCGGCTATAAAATGCTATAAGAAATTGTGTTGCCGGCTATAGAAGCTATTGGAAATCTTACAGCCGGCTGTAGATCTATGGTATTTTGGAACACAGATTCTACGGCAAATTTTTACCAGGGTCTCCATTTTTAAAACGGCAACCTAATCAGAGCCATGAGTATGTAATACATTTTAATGACCTTAAAATAATGAGTTTGAATTTTTTACGAGTTAAAAAATTCCTGCATTCTTGAGGCAGTGCTCCATACTGCACCACCGTTCGATTTGAAAAATATTCCCAACTTTGTCGAGGTAGGCCGTTTTTTTCTGACGAGATTTGAACTCGGGACAATTCTCAAACTAATGGGGGCAATTGCGCACGATAGCATGACCGAGCAATTGGTATGGTATGGGCATGGATCTATCACACACATTGGAGCTAGAGTCCAGACTCCTGAAAACATTGACAAGAAAAAGGACTCTTGATTCAATCAGATTTAAGCTTAAATCAAAAGGAAATCCGCTCAAATTAAGAGGCTTGGTTCTTGATTTAAGCTTAAATCTGATCGAATCAAGAGTATTTTTTTGTCTATGTTTTTAAGAGTCTGGACTCTAGATCCAATGTGTTTTTTTCCAATGTAGTCTAAATGATACAGTAAAGAAATTCTGAAAAAATTTGCCATTGTTTATTTCGATCACATTTATTCTGCTTTTAACGGTCCAGTTTCACAATCTTCCATCTTTGACCTTATGATCAAGACTCATTGTTTATTGATCAGAGTCTCAAACGTGAGTATTAAGGTGTCCGCTTTACTTGCGATTTGGTGCTGGTCGCGCAGAGTTCAAGGCCAATGGTGATGTCTGAGCATGGGCTACACCGTGAGCGCCAGAGGGTGATGTCAAAGAATGGGCTACACCTTGGGCACCAGAGGGTGGTGTTAGTGAATGGGCTACACCTTGGGCACCAGAAGGTGATGTCAAAGAATGAGCTACACCTTGGGCACCAGATGGTTTTGGCCATTCGTTGGCACGTGTGTTCTGTAGCCATTCGTTTGGTGGCCAAAGAGCCGCTGATTTGCCGTCTCGCTGCCAGGCTGTCGACCAGGCAGACACGGTATTAGGAGCCCAGTTAGGCTCTGAGCCTGAGGACCAGTCAGCCATTATATCAGGGGATGCCGGAGATCTGCTTACACCGATAGGATATGAATAAGCATATCTGAAAGAGCTACTTCCTGGGTTCTGTTCAACGGCAACAGAAACAGATTCATCTCTCGCGGGAACCGATGGAGCAGGGGAGAGTTGCGCACTCTCGCGGTGAGTCATAGAAGGTGCCTGGTCTTTGACGTATGGTGGCTGTCTGTCCACGGAGTAGATTAAAATAGCTGGTTCGAATTGGGCACCGGGGTTCATCGCTGGTGGCGCGGCCTGTTGGTAGCCGCCCGAAACCAGAGCACCAGGAGCTGCACTCTCGGGAACGCTTTGCATTGGTGTATGGATGGCTGGAGAGAACTGCGGGTTTGGGCGCTGGGTATGGTGAGCCTCATGAGGGTGATTGTAAGGCTCTTGTTTATGAGTCTCGTGTGGGTGATGAGACTCGTGAGAGTGCTCACAGTCCTCTTTGCGGGTGCTTTGCGATTGGTATCCGGCGAGGTTTGAAGGCGCGCTGGCAGGGTAACTCTCCGGGAGGCTCGAACTTGGCGAGAGTTGGTAATATTCGACATTCGGGGGTTGGAGGTTCGAGCCGAAAATCTGAGCCTGGTACTCCTGTGGCCGGAGGTTCTCGTAGGTGAGGGGAATGGCAGGGGAGAATTGGGCGTTGATTTGTTGGTTAACGTCTGTGTGAGGTCTGCCGAGGGGAGCAAGTTGGAAAGGCTGCCGGCGTAAGTTGGTGGTGATATGCTGCCGTGGCGAGGGATTTTGGGCAAGGGAGACACCGGCTAGAAGCCCACAGATCAGCCATCGCTGCAACTGAAATATATTAATTTATTTCGATTTATTTTAGTAACTTTGGGCATACGGAATGAGAAATTTATTTCACTGCTCCAAGAGCATTCCAAAACGGAGAGGTTTTAAAAAGGGAGTAAAGTGTAGCAGATTTTAAGTTTTATACAGTTAGTTCCTTCCTAGATAGCGGCTGATTATAATCTCCATCAAGTCTCATCTTCCAAAAGAGGGGAAAAATACTAATATGAAAGCTTCAAGTGAATTTCTTACGTTACTACAAAAATTAATGTTCTTACTGTCAGTGATTGTGGCAGGGTAAGTTGGGTCCTTAAGAGGTAAAATTTTCAATGTGGATGATATTTTAATTCTGAGATATTTTTGCCGCACCCCCACATTATTACTTTAACCTGCCAACGTTATGTTTTTTTTCTGCGTATTCTAATCTAAACGACGACAAGGTTCTCACTCAGACAGGAAAAACATATAATGTATCCGTACAGAGTTTATCCTGTGCAATCCAATAGAACACATTTGAAAGAGCTACTCAAATGCGTGATTTGAATTGAAGCTTTAAATGATGGCTGAATGAAACTTTCTAATAAAAACAAGACAATTCCGTTTATAGTTCTTCTTATATTGCTTAAATTTATGTGGATTCTTTCGAAAAAATCTAGGTGCTTTAATGTGATCTTGCTTCTTCCTTTAGCATAGCAAGAATTTAAACGTTCTCGTTAATGAATGACTCACTCAATGCTGAGCTCATCTTAATACTTTACTATACGTCGTTAATTTTATCAATTTTTTTTTTTTTTTTTTTTTTTTTTTTTTTTTTTTTT
>NW_017566817.1:879125-903142 GCF_001854935.1 Bemisia tabaci | reverse complement strand
AAAAAAAAAAAAAAACATATCTGTCATTGATTCCCTCACCCCAACAAGTACTTTTCCATAGACCTAAATGCCCAAGCTCTCGGTTCCGTTTTGATATTGGATTAAATGGTGCTTTGTTTTAAACTTTGTCCATTTATCATCTCTACACTTATACATTGATTGCGTACGTCGTGTAAGTCTGAGCTCCTCCTCAATTTGAACCCATCATAAAAAAAAATGTAAATTAAACTTGAGGTCAGTGTAATACTTACCCAAAATCGCACTGGTCCGGCCATGATAACCCGGTCACAATTTGACTAGCATGCGATAACCAGCTTTAGCGAGTTATATAGGTCGATTGAGACTATCTTAATGACACCCTACTCTCGCCACCAAATTAACACCCAAGTTTTCCGTCTGATCTGATTCATCGATTCCGCATCAAAACATCGCGAATCGATCAAACTGACCCTGGTGCCACATTGTTCAAAGAATCATTTCAATCTCCTTGGATATTAATAGAGAAAATATTCATTCTCTTGCATCATATGGCTTCAATATTTGACAAATTAGTAATCAAAATTGGCACACCCCCATCGTTAGTAATTGTATAATTCACAATTATTTAGGTGATCTGGCATCAATGATTGCAAATTTCAGGAGACCCGGGCGAGCTTTAATTAGATTGATAACAAATAGACGAAAGATACCGCAACTTGCTTTAATTATGAGCTATAATGATTTAAATATGGAAAAAAAGGATTCTGGCATGGAATTTTTTCTAGATGATCTGCAGAAATGAAGCGAGAGTTACACGAAATAATCATATGAGGGAGAAGGGTGAATGCAGTTTTCCGTTGATTTTTTCTCTCTGGTCGTCTCGATACACCTCGAGACCATAAAATATTGTGGTACTTGGCTAAAATGTTCTGCCGAAACCCGGGATCGAACCAGGGACATTTAGATCTTCAGTCTAACGCTCTCCCAACTGAGCTATTTCGGCATGTATGCAAGGCTGCAAACAACCAGCAGTTCGGCATTCGTAGGTCATATTCATTGAGTAGCATGTTCACTATTCTCGTAAGTAACCGAATGAGGATAAATGCACATTACAAGCCTCGATAATTTCCTCTGCTCATAAGTAGCGGCAAGTTGGCTGAAACCATGAGGAGGGGGCAAAAGTTTAAAAAAAAACGATGAAAGGGGGTCTGAAGGGATTCTGTCGAGCCGAGAACGTTTCGGAGATTAGGTACTCTTAGAAGACAAATGTTGGGTTTTTAATTTTCATGTCACAATATTAACATTTTGAAATCAACGAAATTTTTCGAAAAAAGAGGGAAGGATGACAGCCGCACAGCCGTAGGCATCGTACTTTCAATGGAAAATTGCTGTGAGGTTGGGGTGTAAGGAGGTTTTGGGAATGTATGCATATACTGCTCATTCAACCTCTCCTTTGAAGGGATGATCAAACTCACATTCAATCTCTCATTCAGTATCAATGCTTCAAGAGCATTTCTTCTGATGGGTAGACTTACGACGGATCAGAATTACATGTATAGCAACAAATAGCAGAAACATTAATTTTACGTATGAACTCGCTTGAATTTAATATGATTTTGTCGACTCCTTCCCGTGTTTGAGTCAAAATTCTCAAATATGTAAAATTAGTTTCAAAATTAAAGCATCCACAAATGACAAAATTATACTGTGCATTGGATACAATTGTGGCCCCGCATTAGTGAGGGAGGATCACCTCTTGTGGATCACTAGTCAGTTATAGTGGAAATCGTTTACTGTTAGCGGAATTAAAAGTATTTGCCGAAACCCGGGATCGAACCAGGGACATTTAGATCTTCAGTCTAACGCTCTCCCAACTGAGCTATTTCGGCTGATAGGCAGACTGAAAAATACGACCAACATCTTTACCGCTCTGATGCACACAAGCCGGTGAAAGTACGATGTGCCGCACATAAATGCATTCATGCCTAGCTCACTCACACATGTCACCGAGCGAGTTACTTTGTAATCTTCAAATAGTTGCGTAACACATTATTACGGAGCTAGGACGTTACTGTAACGCACTGTTCCTGTTGCTGTTTTTGTTCAAGCATCCATAATGCAAGTCCAACCGCCCCTTCCTGAAAATTCTTTCAAGGTACCAATCGCCCCCCCCCCCTCACTCACCTTAGAAGAAGTGGACGCTTTGATGGGATTTTCGCGTGAATACGCTCTCCATTTGAAATGTTTCCCTCAGTTTTAAACGCATTTGTTGTCTCTGCCCATGCACTATGCACTTTCCGCATACTTAAATATATAATTTGAAAATCAAAACATTAAAATAAATTCTAAAGTTAACGGTTTCAGAATCGCGGCCTATCTCCCATGAAACCTCATCCAATTTGTCTAGAAACCTGTCAAACATTTGAAAGCACCATACCTTAGATGTAAAGTGTAACTTGATTAAATGGCGAATTAATCGCAATGTGATTTAGATGACTCAAAAATCTGAGCATTTTGACAGACTGTTATTTCTTTTATTTAGATACAAAAATTGGTACATGATAAATCGAATAAATTACCATTCTGACAAAAGAAAACAAATAGAAAACGACGGTACAAAAGTAAAAAAGAAAAAAAGAAGACTTAACGCAAACAGTTTTAAGTAGGAAATTCGAATCAGAAAATGAAATTGCTCTGTCATATTAATCCATAGATGCGTCATTCTAAAATGATAAGAAAACTCTTATTTCATTTGCAACCGGCAGTGGCAAATGGGATAGTTAATTAGTGAATGCACGCAATAAAATTGAAAAGTTCGTAACGAATGAAATTATCTAAAACCATGATAGTACATGAATGTCATTTCATGATTGTCGTTTCAACGCGGCAATATGGTTAAAGATAAGCAAAGCACTAGAAAAAAATAGTAGTTTTCTATAACNCTCAATGGATCTGGATGAAACTTTCCCACTTAGTAGGCCCAATTTAGGTGCGTCAGTAGACACCAAGATCAATGGAATCCGTGCCGTCGTTTGGGCTGCAGTCGAGTTCGAGTCGAATCAATTTTCAGAATAAGGGAGTTACGTGTGTCTATGGTTGGCTGCCACCTTTTTCGTTTGGAGGCTTTCCAGTGTTGTCGAGTTTAGACTTTGTCCGGAGGTGGCTACCGCCACCCATGATGACTCAAAAATCTGAGCATTTTGACAGACTGTTATTTCTTTTATTTAGATACAAATATTGGTACATGATAAATCGAATAAATTACCATTCTGACAAAAGAAAACAAATAGAAAACGACGGTACAAAAGTAAAAAAGAACAAAAGAAGACTTAACGCAAACAGTTTTAAGTAGGAAATTCGAATCAGAAAATGAAATTGTTCTGTCATATTAATCCATAGATGCGTCATTCTAAAATGATAAGAAAACTCTTATTTCATTTGCAACCGGCAGTGGCAAATGGGACAGTTAATTAGTGAATGCACGCAATAAAATTGAAAAGTTCGTAAAAAATGAAATTATCTAAAACCATGATAGTACATGAATGTCATTTCATGATTGTCGTTTCAACGCGGCAATATGGTTAAAGATAAGCAAAGCACTAGAAAAAAATAGTAGTTTTCTATAACATTTTACATTTGACTGAAGCTCTCATAATTTTGAAAAATCTGAAACAATGAGACTCGTTTAAAGGCCTTCTCGATTATAATAGAGCTAGTTTTTAAACCTGCCCGAAAATGGCGAATCCAAAAACACCCCCTTCCCCACCCCAAAAAAAGCTGCTATATTCTGTCTCCTTTTTTTTTTCTCTAGCCTCACATTGTTTTTATTTTTCGAAGCTACCTTACACGAGAAAACAATTTAAAACCCTAGTTTTTTTTCAGTAAAATCTGCAGGAAGTGGTAAACTCCTTTTTGAATCACTGGATGGACAAACGACCCCTGTAGCCTGATTGTTGAAACTTCAACTGACTATGTCGGCAAGATAGTACAAGACATAACCCTATCTGCGCCATGTAATGCATCGATTTTCGATTCTTAGTCGTGCCAACATAAATGTTAACTAAAATAATAACTTAATTGGGGAAAAGGTATGGGAAAAAAAAAAAAACAACAACAACAACAACAACAACAAAGGATAAAAAAAAACCCGGAACGTTCCAAAATATTCCATGTTATCGGTTTCGCAAAAACAGCGAATCGACGGCTCATTTTTATTTTTATTTTCCGGTTGAAAATGGAAGTGTTAATACTCTGAAACGTTCCAAGTTTTTTGTTTATCTTTTGGGTTATTTTTTTCTTCTTTTTTTTTTGCAGCCTTTTCCCCCAAATTAACTTGTTATTTTAGGATACGAATTTTGGCTGATTAATTTGTTTTCCATAAATCTCAACAATCAGGCGGCATTCCATCAGAAGCCGTCAATTTCCACTACGTCACGAGCTCGTCGAAAATGGCCCTAGAAGCCTCGTTCACACTGACGATACACGGCGGCGAGAACGTGGCATACGCGATGTTCCCGACGAGGGCGTAGTACGTGGCAACGACCGTAGCCGTTATCCCAGCACCCACGATCACGAACGTCATAGCCAGCTCGCAGCATCCCAGTTGGGACACCGACTCGTCGACTTCCGTGGATACGAGTCCCACGAGGTGTTGCACCAGGGACCGAGGCGCCAGTGGGGGGTCGAGCAGCTCCGAGGGGGGCAAGTAGGGCTGCGGCAGGGACCCCAGGCTGCTGGAGGTCTCCGAGCTGAAGCTCCCTGAAGCCGGGCCTGTGGGTATCGGCTCCTTGCCCGTTGACATGTCGTTTGTCACCAACCCGAAAGCGTTAGGCGCGTAGCTCAGTTGTTGAGGAGGCAGCGTTGTTTTCCGGAGGAGCTCTTCGCGGAGACGAGCGCCGTCAGCTTCGTACCTGCATCAATGAACTTCAGTCAAACTTTTTCATTTCGTAATGGCGATCAGCCAGAATACGAATAAGAATGGAGCTCTTGCTTGCGCCGGGGGTTTGCGATTTAAGTACTTTTACTTCGGTGAATTTTTGCGAGAAACACGCTGGTGCCACTGGTTTTCTGTGGAACGAACATCGAAGCTCAGAAAAGCTCTCAAAGTTGACGTCGTAATGGCAGGAATTCTCCACACTATGCTGAGAGTCCACATCAAGTCAAAAACTGCATGCACAAATGAATTAGTGAGAACGAAAACACACCAACTCGGTAACTCAAAAATGCTCAATTTTCATGCATGAGCGTCAGTTTTCAAAAAGGACATTGAAGTTAACGCATCTGCTCCAACTTGAACCTTTAAAGTGTCCTTAAGTACTTGTCTTTCGGTGCCAAAAATCTTTATCTTGTGCTAACTTTTTTAACTACTGCGTAGTTTTGCGTCTGTCTTGATTATTTTCATTTTTTCGAGTTGGAGTGTGTTTTCGTTCTCACTGATTCAAATAGGGATCAAATACATTGGCAGGGTTGCCGGCTTCCAGTCAGGCGTCCCCGGAGAATTAAGTGGCAGCACTGATAGAATGGACTTGATCCCTATTTAGAAAGGTCGACTGATGGATATGGATCGAGGTGGACTCTCAGCAAGGGGTAAGGATTATTCCCTTCATTATGTCCTCAACTTGGAGAGCTTTTTTTGAGCTTGGAGGTTGTTTCAAAGAACACCGGTCGCACCATTGTGGTTCCCGCGGAAATTTACTTACAAATCTGCACTTGAATCGCAAATATCTGACGCGTGTAAGAGGCTCATTATTTTTTGGAGTTTTTCTATTAGTTAGTATCACAGTGAAAGCTTTTACAAAAATGAGGATGAGTAAATTAGCATCATAAACCCTGTAGATAAAGTACCTGGATGAAAACAGGGCTGGCAGTTTAGTTTTATTACGAGAAACTGGTCTTGTTTTCTTGATCCATTATAACTTTTAAGCTTTATAAAATCTTTAAACAAAGAACCTGCCCCCCCCCCCTCATTGGTTTTGATTTTTTCCTCAAAAATTAATTGACTGCGGTCAAGACAGCTCATTTCGCTACTTTCAGTTTTCATCACATTTATTCGAAACGCTTGAGGTATGATACATTTTTGGCTTAAAAATAACTTATTCCTCCCGTTTTATCCTTATTTTCAACCGTTAAAATCATGTGGTCCTATAATCTCACTCAAATTTATTTTTTCTAAATTTGTTGTATAGCACTCGAATTCAACAGCAATTCCCTTTCAAAGTTCATTTCACTTATATTCGACATTGCTTTATGTCGTATGGCAAGCTGTTAGTATTTGGATGTTTGTGAATAGGTTGTAGGTCCACGGCTAATGCATGGTTGTTCTTACCTATCAATCCGGGCAATAAGTTGTTTGCGCCAAAGAATGGAGCGAAGTCTGTAGTGTATGATCGGAGGTAGGATGAACATAAGAGGCCCGGTGAGGGCACCGCCGAGGAGCCCCATGACCAGGTCAAACCGCGGCACCGCCTCACCGATTAATACGGCCGTCATCAGGATACTACTTCGTACCACACATCGTTTCCAATTGAAATCTGTGGAAAAATTCCATAAAAACGCAAGCTTTTATCAAAATGCAAGATGAAAAAGGGACAGACGAAAAACTGAGGCAGTAGAACGTCGTTCACCGCGGGAGAAAAAACACATTGGATCTAGAGTCCAGACTCTTAAAAACATCGACAAGAAAAAGTACTCTTGATTCAATCAGAATCTAGCTTATATCAAGAACCAAGCCGCTTAATTTAAGCGGATTTCGTTTTGATTCAAGCAAAAATCCGATTGAATCAGGAGTATTTTTTCTTGTCAATGTTTTCAAGAGTCTGGACTCTAGATCCAATGTGTTTTTTTCCAGTGTTTTAAAGTAAACACGACTGCATGGGCAAGGGAGTAACCCTGCTAAAATAATTTCAAGTGCAAGAAATTAAGGTTTACATTTCATCACTGATAGATACCAACACTGAAAAATAGGTAGCTGAGATTGGAACAATACGGGTTGGGTGCCTCAGTCTTTTGCGACACTGCTGCCGAGCCGCGGCCGCGAATAATAAAGCTGCAGCCATTTCATTTGTTTTACAGCTGAAAGACATGGGATTTCAATTTTCATTTAGGGTTATGAATCGGTTAAAACTTCATAATATGTTTTGAAACATTCAACACATCATCTTTTTAAACATTAAAAAATCAATTTTTTCCTTTCATCCTCCTATGTCTCCTCTTTAACTAGGTACTTTTATGGGACAAAATTGATATGATTACACTACAGAAAATACAAAATTGGTCTGCTGCCCTCCGGTGATTGTATTATCTCGCAAAAAATTGATAATGAACTAACAACCAAGTCTTCATCAACATACAGTGGAAATTTCAGTGATACAGCCAATCAAAGCAGCGGTCACAATTAGCAATGAAGTAATAAAAAAATTAAGATTATTTTATTTATTTTCCTCTTTTTTGTCGGAAATTCAGAGATAAAGATTAATACTTTGGTCTCATTTCTCCTCACCTCTCGGAACCCCAAGTTTGTCCTCAACGTCTTGAAAAAGCGCTGTGCCTCCAACGACCATTGATAAGCAAATTTGAAGGGTTACCAGAAAAGCATCAACGTAGAGCAAGATGTGCGGCTGAAGCCCCGGCAAGATATTGTAATTGATGCTGGTTCCGAACCGCAAGTAGATGATGATGCATGTCACGATTGAGAGACCACCACTCACTAGAAAGCAAACAAAAACGATAGATGACACTAAACACTAAATAATGTTAGAGCTATCAATGTTAGGGCACGTTGAATTGAACTCTCATTTAAAATCTCTTAAAATAGCGTAAATCATGAACTCAAAATGCAACTAATCCAACGCGAGGGACTAAATTTTGCCTACCCCATCAATTGAAGGCAAACCACGCTCCATGACACCAAGCGTTTTTCACCTTAATTGTGATTACTAGCCTAAGAAAACTAATGAATATCTAAACAAGCACATTCTGAGGAATCAAGTGGATATTGTTTGATATTCATAACGTGTATTCTTCTTTTTCCTTTTTTATGGGGGATAGGGGGGCGAATTGACCACGAACATTATCCGCCAGCTTTGTAGCTGTTATACGTTAGTAAGTTTGGCCAAAAGGTGACGTCTGAAGTCGAGCACTTTACATGTTCGGGGGTTGAAGACTATGCGAAAATTCTAAAGTTAAATATTTAAACGTGTGAAAAACCAGAATAGAAATTTGACCGGTTCAATATAGGACGCCTCGAGTAAAAGTTTAAGTCGATTTTCCCAGAGGGCCTACTCTTCACTCTAACTGTGATCTTCTCTTGCGGGGAAGAGTACTAGAGCTCCTCGCTCACTGTATGGGAATTTGGACTTCTTGGTGCCTTTTAGAGAGAAGATCTAGAAGTGTCCATGAATTCGACCTTTCGTGAACCTCGCCGACAGGTCGATCGGCTTCCACAAGCAAACGAGCGAGTCCGTTAAAAAGACGGAGAGTACTCTGGATTTATGGCCTCAGTTGCAAATCGACGCCGACATCATGACGGGGCAATCTGTTGGAAACACGGAGGAAGAAAAGGAAACAGTATCCGATTGTATATCTAGCGAATGGTCCAGATAATAATACAAGATCACGGCCGCCGGCATGCCAAATTGTGCAACATGAAAACAAAAGCATTCACTCAGAATAAAACCAGAAATAAACTTATTGATCAGGAGTAAAGATCAACCGTAAGATAGAACACGATTCATGCACCTGGATACCAACTGTTTTCATCTGAAGTTCCAAAAATATAAGGAGGTGGCATGAGGTAGGTATGTATAATTCTATGAACAGTAAAATTGTATGATCTGACCCATACCTATAATTTTATAAGCTGTCAATTTTTTTTGGTTTTTTTGTTTTTGATATTAGGATTTTTAATTTGAATTTGTTCCTAACTGTGTGAATCCAGACTTAAAAACAAATTAAAGTTGCACCGCGAAAACGAATAACTCCAATAGTTTCCATCAACACCCTTTTCGTTTGGTGGGAGGGAAGGGCAAAACATTTTACATTTTTGGTAGCTCACGTTGGGTTTGGAGGTAATATAAGTACAACATTCAAAATATGTACGTATAAAGTAACATTTTTGAGTTCTCGCAACTCCTGAGTTTTGACTGTAACAGAGGATTCATTTCGTAAGTAATGTTGAACTTCAAAAGTTCAAACCCAGGGATTACTTTTTCCTTTTTTGTGTTCCAAAAATAAAGTAAGCTTCCTCGTAAGAGCAGATATGGCTCTGATCTGAATTTCCTTTTTATCGATTTAATCGATGATGCGACAACAGCAGGTAATTGAAATCAAATTTGTAGCTCTCCTCATACAAAGCAGCCAGTAGCTCAGACGCCTCCTATTTTTCTCGGAGTGGGAAAAGCGGAGAGAACTTAGTGTTACACCGACACGATATAGAACACTGTTTATTGCTTGAGCAATGATGCCGATTCATTCAAAATAGCAAACATTTCCCAGCTTACCCAACACCAACAGGACGAAGTTTCGCAACATTTTCGGCAGAATCACGCGGGTGATATAAAGGAAGATAGCTGTTCGGTAACAGTGTTTATGACGCCACGATTGTCGAGCGAGGAGGAGAGCGTTTAGGTCATATTGCAGTTTCCTCGCCGATTGGAAAGATAATAAGAATTCTTTCGCGATTTTCAGATCGTGTGAGTTACTCTTTGCAAATTATTTGAGACGCCCTACAAGTTAAGGATATTGATGTTCTTATAAAGGTTCCTTGTTTTTCAAAATTCTTACGGAGAGTTAAAGCTGTTTGAAACTTTTGTTTTAGTTGAAGGAAAAGAGGTAATTTTCAAAAACAAGGCACCATTTCTCACAATTAAATTATCACACAAAGAATTTGTCAATAAAAATCTTACCTAGAAATCCGGCTAAAATTGCATGCCCTAGTTTATTTTTCTTTTCCATATCTACTTGCACTGTCAATATCATTGGATGGATATCAAACTGAAAAGAAAATCCAAAATATTAGGGACAGAAACTGTGCCGTATGGAGTTCTAACAAAGCGTGAGGTCATTTCTCATAGATTTAGTGAAGGGGCACATATCGTCCAGAAAATAGCAAAATACTAAAAGGTTTGTAAAATTTTTGCTCCTCAATGGTTGCATCTCGTTGACTCTGTAATAGCTGCTAAATAATACTCACAATCAGTTTGAAAGAGTGAGGAAAACAATAGACCAGCCCTACTAATGTAGATATTAGTCCAATAAGTACGAAAGAGGCAAAATTTTAATGAGCGGCCCAATGTTCCTGGAAAGTTGACAGAAGTATCAACAATTACTTATTTAATTTATGCATTAAAATGCGAATAAATTTCGGGAGGATTATATTGGATACTTTCAAATTATTTTGATTTTAAATGACAATTAAACTGATTTTGGGCGGGATTCGGAAAATTAAGCTTGATTTTTCAACCAAAGTATTTGAGCTCTTGTCCTCTAATGTTCCGATTATTATTTCGTATAAAAGTCTGACGATTGATTTGAAACTTGGTTCCCCTAAAAATATAATAGTCTTGGTTGTGGCTAAATTAGGTCACTTCCTGTGTCTAAAAGTAATTTTAAAGCGTTTGAGAGGGACCAGCTGACCTGGAAGGCGAGAATCCCATATGCTATAGCTAGAGACTGCCATGAGACTTCTGGTAGATCGGGAGGCACAGCACCTGGGGGCAACGGTTCATGCAATAGCAAATACCAGGTTAGAGCACCCACAGTCACCACAATACAGACTGATGACGCAGCTAACCACCTAGGTTTGTGAAAAGACAACAAATTTAACTTGAAAAATACAGTCTACTGTCAATTGAATCGTAGGTTCACAATTTTCGCGCGATAGCGGGAGCCGTGAACTCGCGATGCTCCACTCTATCTTGCCAATGAGGTATCGCTCGGATTTGGGAGGAAAGTTCAAAAACGAGGTTCGATTACTTCTCTCTTTTCTTCGGCTGCGTTGATCTCGTTGCCTTTGAAGCATTACTGCCAATAAGACAAACAGACCCAACTCAACATGGAACAGGACAACAAGGGAAAAGATGCGTATTGATGACGGCGCAGGGATACAACTATTCGTACTTGATGGATGTCCGTGTTGCATCCGCGAAATTGAAGGCGCTCTGGCGCGAGGCGTGAACTTGCAATGTCCCGCTCTATGCTGCCAACGTGGATATTCGGGGGAAAAATAAGGCCTGAATGCGTCGCTCCAATCTCTCTACGTCGCTCTACGGTTGTGTTGACACGAAATTTTATTTTTTTATCTGGCATCTGATTCTTTTTTAAAATTAATTTGTAGATCTTTATCGAAAGCTCGTATGTAGTGACCCCTTACAATCTACAGAAGACGTGTTTTTTTACGCCAATTTGACGCGGCTTGAGCATCTAAAAGTTAACGAAGGAGCAAATATGAAAAAGCCATTGAAAAAATTGGTGGATTTCCCATGGAAAAAAGAAAACATAAGCGGAGATTTGCAACGACGCAATCTGATCATACCGACGAAAATTATTGAAAAACACTCGTAAAGTATCATAATAACAGACATGATACAGTAACAAAATTATGTTGAATTCAATACGTGGCTTATTTATCCCTCAGTACGCGCGCTCTAACTTTGTTATGACAAACTATGTTAAAAATACTCTCGGAAGACGGTATAGACTTCTGAAATACTTTCGATACATGATTCTGAGATTCAAAAACGTAAAACTGCACCGAGCACTTGAAAAAAATACAAATTCTCCTTTAATGTGGTATCATAAGAAGTGACAGCAGTGTGACGCAGAGATATGACTTTAGGAATGGAGAAATGAATGCGAGTAAAAATCAGTATTATAACTCACTTCATATCCTTTGGACTGCCAAGCCACATGGCAGGACATAGAGCTACTCCTAACAGGAGCATCCAGTAACAATAAGAAACATCCCATTCAAAATTGCTTATCTTCAATCCCAATATTTGCAAATTTTGTGAGGCTGAAAATAGCAAAAGATCAATCTTATTAATCCCAAAGCTTTCATACGATAAAGAGATGTACTTTTTGAGATGGACAGAGCTGAAATTAGATTAAATTTTGAAATAAGAGACCACAATTTTTAACTCTTTAGTAAAAACACCTATCTTCACAGAGAAACTAATTTCACTTATGCCGTTTCTACAATGAACCGAAAATACTGCCATAATAGCGAAGAGAGCGGTAAATGAGTGCATTCTGGGTTGAGCCCCGAGACAGACAAGAACATGTGTTATGGCTCATACAAAAATCCACATACGCCTTTCCTCGCCATCACGGCAGATTGGTGGCTCTTTGTTGTAACATGAAGCTAAGTTGATACCTATGGGGCCTCGCTCACCTATTTTTTATCATCAGCTCCTCGTGCAGTCAAATTATTTTATCACCGAAGGCTCTGTGAAAATTTTCCTCTCAGTCTAAACAATAAATCGAATTGCATAAACTGATGAAAGGTGACAATCAGCACAATGGTAGATTTTGCTCGGATTCTGTGCGCGCACATTAAATATATAAATATAGTTTTGAGGAATGTGAAAATATAAATTTTGTCGTGATATTCTATACCCTCGAATAAGGATTCACGGTAAAAGTGCAGAGCAAAATCTTACCGACTAGGAGATTAGGGACTCCACCCCCAAATATCGTAATATCCAGCAGGAATGTGACGAACTTTCTCATTCGTGTGTTGAAAGTTAGTTCTGCCAATGCGGCATATGGATACCTGAATAAACACCAAATTAATGGGCATTAGAGACAACCTGAGAGGTACCAAAAGTTTAGTAGGTTTGCATCATTTTTAGAACATATAAAAAAACAAAACTTTTTTCACATCAATGTATTTTCGTACTTCGAGTTCATCATTTCAATCATTCTTCGAATGTTCGATGAATTTTGTTTTCCATCTGATTCTCAAATGCTCGCTTGGACTTCTGGGTAAATTTCTGAAATTCATAAGTATGATGACACAGTCTAACATCAGTTTACTCGAACGTGATATTTGATTACATCGTTTGAAAGTCGCCCCAAAAATAAAAAAAATTAGCACACAGACTTTCCATCTGAGAAAACTGACAGTGCACGACTGGATGAAGCTTAATGAAGACAAAATTAGTATTAACCCTTTCATATGGTACACATCTTGTAAAATTAGAATTGGAGGATGTTTTTATTTTTTTAATTGGTTTCACCATCAGTATGTGTACACACGTACAGACGTACACGGATACACTTTTTTATACACAAGGAAGAAGTTACTCATTGCTGTAACCAAAAATGTTCTAAAATTTGCTGCCATAAAGAAGAAATTTTTTTGAGCAAGGAAGAAAGATGCTTATTTAAGAAGAAAGCAGCTCATATTAGGCAACACTCAGCTCGATTTTAGAATTTGTACACTTGATTGAAGAGGACATTCTCTTAACGCCAATGTTAGCCAGTATAATCCTCAATATGGGCACAAAATACACATTTTTCTACCTGTTGCGATGGGTGAAAATCTAAATATTCGTTTGAAATCTCTGACATCCACGAGTACTTGTTTTCAGATATTGCTACGACACCCTCATCTGTTATGATAAAACAACCTACCTACTCTTTTCCACGATTGAGGGCTCGATCATCTCAGCCATGACCCATGATCGGCCGAGGAGGAGGGCTGTGTAAATTTGTAAAGTAAATACGGTAAATGCTAGAGGAAGGCCCAGCCAACCTAAAACAAAAAGCAGCATGCCAAAAATAAGATTCTCCGTAAGATTTATGCCAGCTACATTACCTACTTATACTCTAGCCATTCAGTATTGCAAAGCATATATCTATTCTCAAATTTAGGAAAACAATAAAAACTGCGAGTTTGAAAATGCAGATAGATGGGACGAAAGGAAAGGCTAGGAAAAGAAAAGAGGAGGACGATGCTTAATATTGATTTAGCATTCGTCTCCTTTAAAGATGAGATAATTTTAACTGTTATCACTAATCAGTGATAATTTTAATTATTCGACCAGATGTACATCGGCCACGGCCACTGTTTGGTCAATATATTCAAATTATGATTTGCCAAATAATTAACAGAGCGTAAGAAAATATCGGTATGTCAAAGGTTTCAAAAATAACACGCTTATCTCAAAGTTTTATGAAGCCACCGATCGCCTTCGCTTGAAAAAATACGATGCAAAAGTTTATTTCTGAAACCTTAAAAAGAAGTTATGTAAAACAGTTACTAAATATTTGTCAAAATACAACCCTGCTACACCAAGAGACATTCGATACTTGTTCAAAGAAATTGAGCAATCGCATCTGCTCCATCGTATTCAGTGCGGTCAAATTTCCGCCCGACTATTATCGGTTATGTAACCTCTACGCTGATCAAATGCGATTTGCTGCACTCCTCAATTGAAGGCGAACAAAAATACTTGTAAGAGATGTTGTGCCTCGTCGCTATTTTTGACAGCACCCGTCGTAAGAAATCATTAAGTTGTAGCATTAAAGGAAAAACATAGAACCCCAAAATATATTTGGATAATGGGATGTTAATTATTCATTTTGAGTACTAATTCATGAATAGACTTCAATGCCTTTGCTACTTTCCTAAATTATTTTTTGGCTAAGGGATCCATTATAAGGGTGTTTTCAAAATAGTGAAAGAATAGATGGAAAATGTATACTATTTTCGCAAAGTGCACATATTTTCTTGCTATCCTTGTGTATAATATCCACGAAGAAACGGTCGTAATCTTTCCAAAAATCTAAATTTTTCTACCATTATTTCTCATGCATGCTCTATGGGACAAAAATCCAGCGTCTTAATGGCATCGTAGATAGGTACCTTTTTTTAAGCATGCAGGAAATATTTATGCTTTAAAAAAATTAATTTCTTAAATTTTGAGCCCATAATTTGAATTTACGAACTGACATATTTACATATAAATATAAGCAGGTCCCTTTTTCTAAATTTTCTGCCCCTTGAGACATAAATTCATATTTTTATGAAAAATTGTACTTAAGACTGGACTCTCCTTCAGAAACTATACTCTCTATGGGATAGACACATACGGCGGAAATTCCAACGCACTTATAAAATTTCTACAGAACGATCTTTTTACAATCTCGTCTTGAGGATGCTTCAAGAAGGGATGCTTTATAACTCACCACAATCGACAATCGCTCTCGGAAGGGCTACGATCGGGAAGACCCCGAAGAGGTCGATCACGCACAGGGAGGCGAAAAACAGGGACAGGCCTTTGAAGGAACATTTCGATTTTCCGACACCACCTCCGACACCGCTCAACAGAGGCACTTCTTCATTGCTCATAGCTTTACTTCATATTCATCACTACAGCATAGTTTTACCCGCAACGTTGAGATATTTGGAATGTCATCTTGAGCCTGGAGAAGAAACATAAAGAAAATGCATGTTTTATGCACAGCCATCCTTGATTTCCTTCTTTGCTCTGCAGGGTTTTTAAGTAATATTTTTTTTTCTAAAATTTTTAACTTCCGCATTGTTTATAAAAATTAATAGTATAGTGTACTGCCGTTCTAAGGAAGAACGCCGTATAGTAGTATTAGGACGTTTCTAAATTTCATTTGGCTACGTATACGCATGCTTTAGAAATTATTTCAGTGATTTTCTTCCCAATTTTCGGAGAGTTTAACTATTGAATCCAAAATAACTGAACATTTTCAGGACTTTAAAAGCTCATGTCATCTTCCTTTGAAATACCAACCATATTTATATTGGGCCTTTTTAAAAAGAAACTTTATGTTACGCATAAAAATTTGGATTTTACACAGTCGTATGTGGGAGTATGGCTTCGGACAGTTCTGGAAAGTCTACATAATAGACAGTTGAAACTGAAACAGCCTCTGGGTTTCCATTGAGCACATAGAGCGTTGTTTCTTTTGACACTTTTGCAGCTGTGGCAGTATAACTTAATTATGTCTGATTGTGAGAGAAAGCGGTATCAAACAAATGGGTAATATCTACAAAGGGATTAAAAACATCAAAGTATCTGTGGAGTTGCATGAAGCCAACTGGCAAATTCGTCTTTTTGGCAAATACACCCCATTTCCCGAGCTTTTCACGGTCATTGCTCCTTTTCGAATAAGCTTTTCGATATTCCTCTGTCTTGCATATGTTACCATTCCTGCACTATTGCACATAAGTCTTTTTCAAAAGTCTCCATATAATTGTGATCGGTTTGCTAAACGTTATATTTATTCGGGAAACATAACAGTGAATTAAAAAAAGGCGATAAATTCGGCGGGAAAAAGATTATTTTTTCATTAGTACCTGCATCAGCTGATCCTGGCTCCTGGGCTACCGCATCACGGCACAAAAACACCGGGAAGAACTGTGCAAGTGACGTTGACAGCAGGGACGCAATGCTAGCGACCACACTTTGAATACGGGATCCAGGTGAAGTTGATGGCCATGTCGGACGAAAATTCTTAGTTTTTCCGCTAAATCTAATGTTTTGGTTGGACGTGGCGGCAACGTCGGGGGGCATTGCCTCGCCACCACCGGAAACTCGATCCCTGTGGCCGACCAAAGTTATGCCGGGAAACCCTACCGAATCAACCTGGAGTCAACGATTATGTAAACACGCGCCCAGCTGACCGCCGCGCATCATGGATATCGATTCGCCACCGTTCAAAGCTTACGTCACCCGAAATTTCGGATTATTAGTCTCCTCCCCCCTGCAAGAAGAAGAAAGAGCCCCTTCCTCGGCAGGAGGATGGTAGTAACCTCACGATAGGTCAAACTTATTGCAGAAAAATGTGACACTGTCTATTAGTGGTGAGACCTCGGATAGAACCGAAATGAAGGGCAGACACGATTGTGCACCAAAAATTCAGTGTTTTTGAGCGAATAGTATAATCCCGAAAATTTGGTGGAAGATCCGTTTTTCCATTATGTTTCAATAACGAACTGTGACTCTGAGGCTAAAGTGGCTGACCTTAAATTTTTCTCCTCGAAGCGAGCTCGGAAACTCGTAGACTGGAAAAGAACAAAACATAATATGTTTCAAAATTCATTTCACCTAAATGGTTACCAAAAGTGGAAGTGATTTGACAATCCAATTACAGGAGGAAAGCTTACATTGGAGTAAACGAACGACCTTTACTCTCTCCAAGAAATTAGATTGGGTGTCACTGCGTTCCATTTCAAATTAGAGCTTTGCTGGGATGCTCACAGAAACTACTCCCGATGGAGTGTCCCCAAATTTCCAAAATATTGACCACGATGCCGATTCAAACTCTGGGGGGCTTCCAGGTACCTCAGTCAACTTTTGAACCCTTCCTCATCTCCTTCCCCGCAAGCACCCGTAAAACAACCTTTCAACTTTGCTAATGAATTATTAAACTGCAAATACCCTCTTTTTCTATACCTTTGAAGGGATGGCTCCATCCGGCATGTCACGGAATTAAATTATTTTTAACTGGCAGAATATAATAAAATCCACACACTATTCCATTTTCAACTTTTCACGTCCAAAAGTGATGAATGCACTAGAATACATCGCCGAGCATATATTTTACAGTCATCCCCTTTGCAGTTTTGGGTAAATACATTGCAGTACTGTTCAAAAATGTATTTGGCGCACGGACTGTAAAGACTATAATGGACCCCATAAACCATGTTTTTCAAAATTCAATATCAGCTTTGTTGTAGAATCTCAATTTTTTGGTCATGTTATTTTGCTAGTTTTAAGATTGCAGTCTTGCGCCTACGGTCCTCCGTAACATGCTCAAGTTACTCTGGACTTTTTTTCCTCAATTTTGGACCCAGGAAGCCGCGCGGCTCTTCTGGCGTCCACTCCTAAAAAAACTGATCCAGATCCAGTCAGCATTTGAGAAATGATTGGAGTCCTTCGGAGGGAAATTATCTTCCAAAAGTATATAACAAGTAATTTTAATCGTGGCGTTCTCCTTCGTAAGTAGAATGATGCCTCTCTTTACTTGATATACTCAAAAGTTGTTTTTCTCGAACGAACATGATTTCATCTTCTACTATTGTAGCATTGCGGCAAATGGATAGAGTTAAGTTTTGATAAGGAGTGTCTGTTATCACACAAAACTCCAGACTGTGACGCTCTCGATTGACGTCATCATTGGTTATGATGTAATAGGCTTTTGCATAGTAAACAAATATAGAAAGAGAATTGAAACGATATCATGGAGCAGAGACTTCACATCCTCTTACGTATTTATCACGTTCCTCAAATATTCGGAATGTTTTGTTAGCGATTTAAATCAGTGTTCTTCATAAGATTTATTCAATTAGAACTAAACATCTATCTATTTTATTATGGATACAATACTGAAAAAATGAAAGCTTCAAAGCGTACTTGTGGCACACAATGAAAAAAATCACGGAGAAACAACTTGTGGAAGTAGTTGTTTCGCCGTGATTTTTTTCATTGTATTTCTCGCCTGTGTCTCATTTCAAAGCTTTATGGTAACTGAAATCGACTGTTAAATATGTACATCGTGAGGTTTTCTATTACTTGCACCATCATCAGCACATTCATCATCGCTGACATTCTAGAAGACACTGTAAGTCTACCTTGAATGCATGTCTTTACTCACACTAGGTCACCAATTTCGAATTCAGAGTGTTCCATTCATTGTTCAATGTTAAGAATGATTACGATTTTTAAGTCTTGATTATTGGATAGGATATTCATTTATCACAAGGGATAAACAACAAAACCTTATTGTGTGTTCATGCTCTCGCTCACTTTCTCCAAAATCCGGATGAATGTGCCAATCGAAGTGAGTTCCTGGTTTCCTTCATATTTCGATTTAGTTTCACGCTGTAGTTGTCAAAAGTACACTCATTTTCTCTTTCCTCATAACTGCAGAGAAAATTGGTACATTCTTTAACGTAATTCTCTCTACATATGTTTTGAAGGACTAATATTATTTTATGTACGTGGCTGAAGCATGACAGAGGTTACAATGAGTCTGAAACCCCAATTTTTTGTGTGAAGTATTTTATGAACGGTTCCTAGTTACTCATACTCTAAGGATTTTCTCGTCACCAATGCTGTGTGGTGAACGCAGAAGCAACAGAGTGTGTAGCCTTTATAGGGCAAGTTTGTTGATAAACAATTGTAACGTGAATGATGAAATACAAAAATACAATTTGATTTAGCTGACCTGCACATTGTTGAATGTATCTTTATGCAACACCTTAGACATACCTAATGTCCTATGTCTATACTTTTGTTTGAAGGGAAAATCGGTTTCAAACTTTCCTGACCTCGCCAAATCGAACCGATTCGTAGACAAGACGATGTTCATCAAGTGGTTTGCAGAACAGAATCAGTCATTATACATCACGGCCCCAAAGCGGTTTGGCAAATCCACAAATTTAGACATGCTCCAACGATTCTTCGAGATACCCATCGACAAAGATGGAAACCCTATCAACACAGAAAACTCGGACAACTACAAATTATTCAGCCAGGTTTACTTTTTCAATCGCTCTCATTTGGCAATCTTCAGGGAATCCGCATTCTTCAAGGCCAACTTCGGAAAATGGCCAGTTCTGAAATTAAATTTTACTTACATAGAAACGAGTACTTTCAACCGCTTCCTAAGATCCGTCGCCCTCACACTTCGCAGAGCCTTTGGGAGCTCACATTTTCTGCAGACCTCAAAGGTCCTGACCAATGAGACTTGCTCCTTCATGGAGCAAGTATTAAGCAATCACACAACTCCTCAGAATGAGCAGGAGGCTGTGCAGTTCGTCCTGCGATCGAAATGCGCCCTGGAGATGCATTTCAACAAGACGTCTTTGGTGCTGATTGACGGATTAGACTCTCCTCTCCAAGCTATGCTTGCCACTCACAGTTTCGGCAGAGACCAGAGAGCTATAATGTACTGTTTGCAGAATTTAATAAAAAGGATATTTCAAGACAATAATCGTGCTCTCTGTTTGGGCAGCCTGCCTTTAGCTGGTGTTTTCGATTTCAAAAAAATTAACATGCGCCAAATTTCCTTCCACTCGAACCCAATAGTAGCCTCTTTTTTCGGTTCGACGAAACAAGAAGCTGAGTTTCTGCTACAACAGTGCTCACCGAGTGTCAACATAAAAATAGCCAAATCGCTTTTTGGTGGCCACGAAGTTTCTGGTGAAGCTGAGGAGACTAATGCCACATCTGTCAATCTCTTTTGTACTTACGCTGTCCGTAGTTACTGCCGCACAGGCCAGGTAGCGCCGCATTCGAGCGAACTCTCTTTTCCACTTCTTGACAATCTGTTCAAAATAACAGATCTCACGTCAGCAATACTTGATTTGTTGACTGGTTACTCCTATGATATGCCTTACAGAAAAGCTCCCAAATTAGTGGATTATATGAAACTAGAGGCTTTTATCAACAAAGCCAAAATGAGTGAGGGAGAGTTGCCAACAGTGCCCAGACTCGTAGTAGACTTTATGATGCAGCTCCTTTTAGATTTCGGATATTTCTCTGTTAGAAACACGACTGCAAGTGCCGTCACTCTAACTATACCGAATCTTGAAGTAGAACAAGGAGTGGCAAATTGCATGCACAGTTGGGTAAGCCGTTTTTACAACATTGAAATCAACACGACCGAGGCTTACATTAAGTCCGCTAAAGCTCTAAGTCGAAGCACAGAAAGTCAACAAAATTTCGTCAACAGTGTTGCAGCATTGTTCAGCAAGACAGCTGAGGAGCCATGCCATCAGAGGTCGCTCGTTACTCCAATCTCGCTGTTCCTTATTAGCCCAAAGAGTAATTTTGTGGTGATTCCGACTATTCATAAAAGTTCGACTCTGTTCATTTCTCGGACTATGTTAGGTAGAAAGACCGGCATTGTGATAACAGTTGCATATGACCGAGGGGCAAAAATAGCATCCAGAGAAATTATGATGGATGAAATTACATCGTTTTTAGATAATTTGAGGGTAGGATTCACGGGAGAAGTTGATTTTGTTATCGGACGACTTGACTTCACGCCATATGTTTTATGGTCAGCGTTGACGTACAATAATACGGATGAAAATGCAGTTAATGAATATTCATGTACTATTCGAAAGTCCAAAATTGAAGGAAATGACAAAAGACCGTGGAAAGTTTTGAAGAAAGCGTGGCAATGGACGAGAATGTTGGGATAAACTCGTTTTAGGCAGGTCTTACACATTAGTAAGATACTCAGATCACCTACATGTACAATTGCACAAATAATATAATTGATCACATAACATCTCTAGTAAGTCTCAATTGAATGAAACCTTTAATATTCTTAAATATTTCGAACATCGACCTTTTTTTATTTACTCCTTTTCCATTTGTGTCACCCCGAAGTATTATTCTTAGTGTAAAAGAGAGTAAATAGCTTTATTGTTTAATTCCTTAACATATTTCTTTGTTTTTGTATTTTTCTAAGTGTACGTTCAAACTTTCTTTTTGTATTTGTTTTGCCTTGAGATATACCGAATGTATATTTGATACTCAATGATAAAAAAATACAATAAAATTCGAAATTAAATGTCATGTTTAAACACACACTGCATTTTTAATTGAAACATTAACAAATAAAAACAACTGACCGGCTGTATTAATAGTAGTTATGTATGCCTTTTATTGAGATATATTTTGCTTCAGAGACTGTTTTGAATTATGTAAAAAATCTGAAGACTTCCTTTTGTTTGAGGTGTATATTTTGCAAATATAAAATCCCACTCTAGACATGGCTACCACGATGACAAGACTGCCGTGTCCTAAATAGTTTTGGGGTGAAATCAGTTCAATTTGAATTTATTTTTCTGGAATAGACATTTACATTTACAATCCGGCACATATGCCTCTGTTATCTGCTTGTGATCAACAGAAGCGTTTTGGAACGAACTAGTATGCTTTCATTTACTTAAACCTTACATTCAAAGCTGCTTAGCTTCTTATTTCAATTTCCTCGTTGTATAATTTAAACATTAAAAAGTAGTTTATGAACAAAGAAAGCATCAGTATAACCTTAAAATAAGCTGCCAGAGCTTTTTTTAAGCCAATGTCGAAAAAAGCGAGTGAAGTGGAACGACCTATGAAAGGAGTGGATGCCGAAACATGCAGCCTTCGGATGTAACATATATAATATTGTCACGCTTTTTACTCGTCCATTTTGTAAGTAAATCATTATTTTTAAAAGTTCTGCATTTGCGTTTTGCACATTTGAAGAAACAGAATTAAAGTAAAGATTTTCAAAAATATGTTATGATAGCTCCTCGATTATACTACGTGTAAGCCGATATTCCTTTTTGGGGACAGTTCCTCCTAAAATATTTGTATACAGGAGGCATCGAGAATATCGTGCATGAACATAAAATATGCACACTTTCTACCACAAATAAAAGGAAATATTGGACATGAAATTTTGAGGCTAAAAAACACAATATCGACGGTGGAAGTTGGCAACTGCGTATCTCGGTTTGCAATGTTTCAGACTTCTTGTCATCATTTATTTTTTAAATTGAAGACTAAACCGGCAATACTTTCTGCAATGATGTTTTTCTCTCCGTGAAGAAAATTCCACGAAAATTTTTATACGTGATGTCAATTTGTTCAATTTTAAAAAAATAAAATAGCGAATATTTTGAAACACCGCAAACGAGATACGTGGTTGTCGATTTTCACCGTCGATATGTTTTTGCTTAGAAAACACTTGCATGGAAAAAAGAGTCTCACGCCTCATTAGATAGATCAGAATATCATTACTTAGATTTTGGGTAGGTATACCACACTGCTCGGGTTAGTGGCTCATCATACGAGGACGGCTGGTACCTTCCCAAAATCTAGGTGACGCCATTGACCTATCTCCTTAGACATTAGCAACCGTTTTCACGCACTTAGTTACAAAAATGACGATTAAAGTATGATAGAGTTATATTTCTTTCTAGGCAAGGGCAGAAAATATAGCTCCAGAAAGCTTAGACTCGATTCAGCACTTTGAAAATTCAGGAGTAAGAATTAGATGCCCTGCAAGGAGTTTTTCCATGAAGGACATAGGTCAATCTGCTGGAGCAATGGGTCTGGATGGATCCATGAAACCAGGTAACTAAGGTTGAAGTGGATCCAAAGTTATTTTAATTTTTTAAAATTAAGCAAAATTTTAACGTAGGTCAACGGGAAAATCTCACTTCACAAGGGACTTCTTTTTATTCAACGATAACCCGTAAAATATCGGTACATGGAGAGGAAGATTAAAAGAATGGTACGCTCCCCCCCCCCCTCCAACACTCTGCATGCTTTTACATCATAGAAAATGTTTTAAAACATTGCCTATGATGTAAAAGTTATCTTAGTTTAAAGACAACAGACGCATGTATGAAAAATATTCGAATTACAGATGTAATTTTTTCCTAGCCATATCACACGTAAAAAAAAATTTAAAGTTACTCTTTGGGCAATGTTTCGATTTCTATATCTTACTGTTCTGGCCACGCTTTTTCAATATCGAATCAAATATAAATAAGTCTAGCCACGCAGAGGGAAACAAAAAGGAAGATACAGAAAGGCTCATGATAACGTAGCGTCTACCTTAATTGCTTTTTTTCATAATCTTACGCAAATAACAGAAGAAAAGATTTTTGAAAACAATGACAAGTCAACAATGAAAAGATCGGAATGTGCAAGGCAGGAAAGCTATCGCGATGCTAAATGGGGTTCTCTGGGACCAGAGTATCTCCAAGGAGACCAAAAGGAAAATTTACAACGTCATCGTGAAGAGTATCGTAACTTACGGGAGTGAGGTCTGGCAACTTAAGAAAAGAACTGAAGACATGCTTAGGGCAACCGAGATGGACTTTTGGCGAAGGTCTGCTGGGATATCGAGAAGAGAGCGTATCCGCAATGAAAGGGTACGCGAGATAATGGGTGTGGAAAAGGACATCGTGCACGATATCAGGTCCAAGCAGTTGGTCTGGTATGGACATGTGCGAAGGATGGCAGATGATCGGTTGCCCAAGCAGG
>NW_017566817.1:754838-873812 GCF_001854935.1 Bemisia tabaci | reverse complement strand
TCGACGGTGAAAGTCGGCAATCACATAACTCGTTTGCGGTGTCTGAAAATCTCCGCCTCTACGTCATTTTTTTAAAGGGGAACAAATTGATACTATTTCTTGAAGTTTTTGCAGAATTTTCTTCGCATTGAGAAGAAAAATCATGACAGTTTTAAAGAATTGCCGTTGAGTAGTTTTCCATTTAAAAAATAAAGTATGACAGGAAGTCTGCGACGTCGCAAACCGAGTTATGTGATTGCCGACTTTCACCGTCGATATGCTCAAGTTACGTATATACAGGGTGTTTCAGACCACCCGTACCAGGCCTTTTTCTCGGTTGGTTTTGGTCGTACGAAGTCGGTGACCGCGGAGATGAATAGGGAATTGACCCCAAGGAATCCGAATTTCGTGATCCCAAAACCCCCCCACCCCCCCTTGGGGGGTAAAGGGGGAGTCACGATGCTAAAAGTCACGGTTCCCGACCGAATGGCGGATAGATCGCATCAGAATTGAAAAGCACGGAAAATTTCACGTGGAATTGACCCCTAAAAATCCAAAATCGGACCATCCAAGGCCCAAAAATGACCCCCTAAGGAGGGGGCCAGTACCTCCCTCCATAATTTCTCTTTGGTCTCTAAATTGACGTAAATTCTCCAGAAAAAGACGGTTTCCCATGTAATCGACCTCGAGAAATCCAAATTTCATGGTCCCGAAGCTCCTCTAGTCCCCCTTGGGGGGTAAACGGGGGGGCCGAATTTTGAAAATCGGGGCTCCTTTCCGAATCGCAAATTGATTGCATCCAAATTGAGGAGCAGAATACATTTACATCTTAAGTGACTCCTAAGAGTTCTAATAGACCCCCTGAACGGCAGAAAGTAACCCCCTGGGGATGGGGGCTTCGCTTCCACCAAAAATTTCTCAAGATTCCTCTTTGGTCGCAAAATTGACGTCGATTCTCCAAAAAAAGACGGTTTTCTATGTAATCGACCCCGAGGACTCTAAATTTCATGTTCCCTGAGCTCCTCGGGGTCGATTACATGGGAGACCGTCTTTTTCTGGAGAATTTACGTCAATTTTAGAGACCAAAGAGAAATTATGGAGGGAGGTACTGGCCCCCTCCTTAGGGGGTCATTTTTGGGCCTTGGATGGTCCGATTTTGGATTTTTAGGGGTCAATTCCACGTGAAATTTTCCGTGCTTTTCAATTCTGATGCGATCTATCCGCCATTCGGTCGGGAACCGTGACTTTTAGCATCGTGACCCCCCCTTTACCCCCCAAGGGGGGGTGGGGGGGTTTTGGGATCACGAAATTCGGATTCCTTGGGGTCAATTCCCTATTCATCTCCGCGGTCACCGACTTCGTACGACCAAAACCAACCGAGAAAAAGGCCTGGTACGGGTGGTCTGAAACACCCTGTATAATACATTTCCCTCAATTACTAGGGGACCCTAGGAACTCGACAATTCTAGCGTCTACTCCAAAATATGCAAACAGCACCAGTGCAATGATCGGAGTTCTCATGGAGGAGGCTCTCTCAACGGGCGCGCATATGGAAAATGATTTTACAGGGTGCGCTCTTTTTCAATGATGAGTGCTTCTCGTCAGAGTTACCAACTTAACTAAATAAACACTGCTCTCACGTCTTCTCGAGCAACTGACCAAAAATAGCTCAGTAACATTGCAACGTTGATGTGCGTAAGTAGAATGATGCCACGTTGTTATTTCAATTTCTTCCCCATACATAATATTCTTAAAAGTATTGTTCCTCGATCAGATGAACATGATTTCATCTCCTGATGTTGCGGCGTTGCGGAAGCTGTATAGATTTAAGTTCTGATAAAGAGCGTGCGTTATCAAGCAACGCTTCAGACTTGAACGCACTCAATTTACGTCAACAATGACGAGTGTAATGTTAGAACCAGTTGTTTCAGTACATTAATTCAATCTGAAGAAAGGAATTAGGGATATTTTATGAGTAAAACATTCTAAAAACAACCTTTGAATAAGCCACCAAAGCTTCTTTAATGCTTAGATTGAAACAAAAGTGAAGTAAAACGTGTCAGTGCCTACCTACCATTTTGAAACCCACGTTTACTTGAAAGTGATGGGTGTCGAAAAATGCAGCTTTCGGATAAAGTTTATGTGATACTGTCACGATTTTTACTCCTCTATTATGTGAGTAAATACGTATTTTTTTAGAGTTATACGTAACCGTCTAAATATTTCAGGCAGCAAAATAAAGGGTAAGAATCCTCATCGGTCATCATGCGTATAAGGCTACATTTCTTTTCGGTGACTGTTTGTCCGGAAATATTCAGAAGAGATTCAAAATATCACGCATAAATGTACGAAAAACGCATAAGTAAATAGAAATTGTGCTCATAAAATTATGAAGAGCCACAATTTTCTGTTATAGGAAAACCAGTGAGAAATTTTACAGTTCTCACGCTTTGGTAGCTAGGTAAGAATATCGTTACCTTGATTTTGCGAGAGTACCAGCCTTGACCGGGTTAAATTCTTATCGTGCGATGGTTAGGCTTGTGTCTATTCAAATTCAAGTGAACGTTATTTGACCTACCATAGTATAGGCATAAGCACTGAACTGTTTTACAGATATAAAAATAACTATGTTTGTAATATGATCGAGTAATATATCATTTCAGACAAGGGCAGAAAATTTAGCCTCAGAAGACTCAGACATGAGCGAGCACTTTCAGAATTCAGGAGTAAGAATTCGATGTCCTGCAAGGAATTTTTTTATTCAGGAAGCTCAACCTGCTGGAGCAATGCGTTCAGATAGATCTTTAAAACCAGGTAACTGAAATTATGGTGGGTATGGAGCAATTTTAATTTCTTAAAGTCAATACAAGTTTTAAATTGAGTCAAACGCACGACCTCACCTCAGAAGAGACTTATTTTATTTTACTTCAAAATATACGTGGAGAGGAGGGGTAAAATAATTATTTTCTTTTTTCGTTTCATAACCAGGGCCGGATTGAGGGTGTGGCCACATGGGCCGCGGCCCATGGCGGCAAATCAATGGGGCGGCAAATTTTGCACTTTTTTTAAAAAAAATCGGATTTTGAAAAAAAAAAAATTACAAACGAGAAAAGGCGACAAATTCGCTCATTTCCTGAGAGTATAGTAATTTCTAATTTTGTCGTCTTTCAGTGTTATAAGAGACAGCACCTTTAATTAGTCGAGTTAAGAGAGAAACCAAACACGCAATTTGGCCTGGAACGGCGCGACTTTGAGAGAAATGATGACGAGGACTTGAGATGAAAAAGAGAAGTCCTCGGCGCGGAGGTCGGCATGTAATACATATTAGCGCCTACAAGACTGCAAGAATACTTCACGCATTGCATCAAACGTGAAACGCTTAGCACCTACAAGACTGCGTGAATACTTCACGCATTGCGTCAAACACAGTGCGTCCAGCAGCGGTCGGCGTGAAACGCATAGCGCCTACAAGACTGTCGAAATACTTCACGCATTGCGCCAAACACGGTGCAGGCTGCGCGGCGCGACGGCGGAAGTGAAAATCATTAAACTACACTTTTTTTTGTTCTTTCATAATTTGTTCGTTCTGAATGGAAGGCCTTGTCCACACAGAGATAGGTTTACGGAACTTAACTTTTGCGCAAATTTCCGTGAACTTTTGCTAGTAGTGTTAACAGGGCTTTCCTAAAAAATGTGTCCAACACGAGTAAACGCGTCTTATGCACCCCTCCACCGCTATTGATATTTCAAAACGAATGAGAAGGGGGCGGCAAAATACAGGCGGCCCATGGGCGGCAAGTAGGTAAATCCGGTCCTGCTCATAACCTTTTTCACTTCTCCATCAGATACAACGTTCCTCTTAGTCTAAAAAACATTAAACACATGCATGAAAATATCTGAATAATTGATACAATATTTTCCTGCCGTAAGATATGTAAAAAGCTAAAAGTCACTTTACAGTCAATTTTTTTATTTCTGTTATTTTACTGACGTGACTTTGACAGTTATTTTTTACTTTTTTTTAAAGAATCATTATAGCTAGAGAAACAAAAAAAGCCTTGTAATAAAATAGCCTCCTTATTACATTATTTTGTCTTATTTTTACGGAAAATAACAAAAGAATAGGTTGTTAAAAATAATCGGGCTGCAATGTAATGAAAGAGGCATCTACGCATATCCGTGTTTTCTTTCATTTCTTATTCTCATCAAAATTGGTTTATGAATGGAAAAAAAATTGAAGAGATGAGACGAAAACGTGATAACACAACGTCATGTATGAAGAAAATGACTAAATATTGTTCGCCTCCAATCCATAAAGTAGGCATATGAGGTTCCTTCACGTAGGAACACTGGAAGGAGTTCTGCAAAATTGCTATTTCTCCATTTGGTTTCATGCAGAAAATGTGAACTCGATAAGTGACTCTGAATCCAAAGTCATAATTCATACCACATTCTCTCTAAACATTGCATTTATTTTCCACTAGTGCATGTAGGTATTGTAGGTGTATTCATCATTATTCGTCTGTCCTTTCTAGCTCCAGCCCAGTTTACAGTTTCAACTAAAAGTCCTAATGCGTTCTTGAACCATGTGCTTGCAGTCAATAGTCGGATATATCAATGTAAAACTCCAATTCTGCGTAAGTCTAGCAGACATTTTTTCTCAAGACAGAAACGGGAGCTTCATTTAGGACCTCCGCGATCATTACACACCGGTGAGTAAGAACAACAAACGTTAACTCTCCTTATAATGGCTTTAACCACAACCTGCTCATACCGTCGTTTTTCCTTTATTATCCGCATGAATATCCATGGTCCAGATCGGGATGTTCATGCGAGTGCGCTAAAATTACTTATGTGTAAGCTTTAGATAATTTTTCTGATTATTTGTTTTTTGTCAAAATTTTAGCTTCTATCTTTAAGAAAATGCGGCTATAGTAAATTTTTTTAATTTTCTTTTCATTATCCCTCATTTTAATTAATACAACTTCTTATTTTTCTTGTATCTAAAGGTTTGCGCTAGTTTATTAAGTAAAGCAAGTTGCGAGAAGAGGAGAGAAGTGTGTAAAGCATGGACTGTTTCAAAACATGATTTTTCAGTTCTACTTTTAATTTTGTTTTACAAAATAATACATGTTTTTTTTTTTTTTTTTTTTTTTTTTTTTGTAGAATTAAATGTTATTCTAGACTGTGTAACAACCCGCCACATACTTCCACCGAAAAATGGAAAGAAAGGAGTGGTCATCTTGGAATCAACCGGGCCGCAACTCTGGGATTTCGCGAAAATAGTCACCGAAGACACCTGTCAGATGGAAATTTCTGACCCCTCTAGTTCAATCCCAATTGTCCGGGAACTAAAATTTAAGGTTCAAGGTAAATCATTTTATCTATCCACTACAATTACTTCACCAGGCAAAATTATCAAACAAGTGTAATTCATAAATTCCAATATATAGTTTCACCAAATCTTGTGAGAGATTAAAATAATATTAGAGCTGTACTTTTTAGTCATCACGGTTTACAAACAAAAATGGAGGACCATTATTATGCATTTCTGCAAGACGGCATGACGGAAAACAAGGTAACCGGAAAAATGATAATTGTACAAAAATATGTAATAATAGAATCCCTCTCTGTGGTTTTGTGTTAGTTTAGCAACAACTTGTGAGACATTAATTCTCCATCATTTAGTTTTAATCTAATCTTGGTCCACATCTGTCATAGGCGCATAACAATGAGGTGATGGCAATGAGTGAATACAACTATTCCAACTCGAGGGCTTCAGTGATGCATGTCTCGTATAATGAAGACATTTTCCCTTGTATTTCATTTATTCTCCTCAGGGCCGGATTAAGGGGGTGGCCACATGGGCCGCGGCCCATGGCGGCAAAATGTAGGGAGCGGCAAATTTTGCAATCTTTTTGAATGTAAGTATCAAAAAAAGGGAGAGAAATCGGATTCAGAAAATAAATTACAAACCAGAAAAGGCGCTAAAATCTCTCATTTCCTAAGAGTGAAAGTATAGTAATTTCTAATTTTGTCGTCTTTCGGTGATACAAGAGACAACACCTTTAATTAGTCGAGTTAAGAGAGAAACCAAACACGCAATTTGACCTGGAAGTCCTGGAACGGAGCGGTGCGGCGGTCGCGTCGGCATGAAACGCATAGCGCCTACAAGACTGCACGAATACTTCACGCATTGCGTCAAACACACTGCGGTTAGCAGCAGTCGGCCTGAAACGCATAGCGCCTACAGGACTGCATGAATACTTCTTGCATTGCGTCAACACAGTGCGGTCGGGCAGCGGCGGAAGTTAAAATTATTAACCGCATTTATGATTGTTCTTTCATAATTTTTTCGTTCGTTTTTTTATAAATGGAAGGACTTGTCCAAACAGGGATGGATTTACGGAACTGAACTTTTGTTAATGTTGACAGGGCTCTCACAAAAAATGTGCCCAACACGAGTAAACGCGTCTCATTCACCCCTTCTCCACCGGCACGTTCACTTGCTGGTTTTTATAGATGTTATTCGACAGATCACACAGGTGAGATTACATTGATATCGATTGGTTCAATATATAACCACAGCCTCAAAAATCAATTTAGAAATCTGAGGTAACGGGTCTTATGTGGTCGAATTTTTATTCTCTCGAGTACCAAATGGCAATGAAAAGTGAAATTTTTAGGAATTTTTTCATTTTTAGCTTTTCCGAATTAAATCCTAAAATTTTTGTTTGAGGTTATGTTCTATTGTTTTGAACCGGACGATACATCGAACCACTGTCGAATACTACCTATTGATGTTTGAAAACAAATGAGAAGGGGGCGGAAAAATACAGGCCCATGGGCGGCAAGTAGGTAAATCCGGCCCTGATTCTCCTTTCATTGCATGCGTTTTATTTTTATTTGATTCATTTCTTTGTTTTCAGGAGCAGCAAATGTTGAGAAAAGAGATCCAGCGAATCATGAAATAACATTTCGGTACGGTGGTGGACGTGGCCGTGGACGTGGGAGACGAAGAGGACTAGGTAAGGCAGACTTCGCATCATGCAGACCTAAATAGGTCAATCGGCTAATACTAATTTTTAATATGAAGGTGGGAGGATTTAATACGAGCACAAATCTCACATATATGATATACATGTTATATTACACAGCATGACATCAAGTTGGGAAAAACTCGCAAGATTTAAAAACCCTTATTTTGCTCTTAAAATTTCCACGACTATTTCTTGTACCGAGGAAGAATCTTGATACAGTTGAAAATGGTCATGCTTAAATAAACGCTCTGTGTCGAAAGTAACTTAGTACATGCAGTGCTTGTATCAGTGGCCTAGAGAAAAAAAGATACCCAACTCGCATTTTTGGAAAAATTAAGTCATTGAGATTTGTAGGTCCCCAAAAAGGAGGTGATATATATATACAATATCTTAGTTAGGAGGTGATTTCAGTGATTTTCGATGCAAGAATCGTATTCTACGTGAATTTCTGCTCATGGGACATGTATTAGAGTGCTTCAATTCGTACCTTGTCTAGTGGTCCCAATGTAGTGAATGGAGCCGGTGGTGTGGCACCCGGGTTGTATGGTTACCGGATACCCTAATGCAATGGAGGCCCGAGTTAGAATTAAGTAAGTGTTTGCTCTCGGGTACTAATATTTTATCATAAGTAAAAAGGCTCAGATTTCTCTAAAAACCCTCTGCTTACAGAGTGTAGCCATTTAACATATCGTTGAGCTACTGATTATACTATGATGAAGTATGTACACCTCGGCACAACCACACCATAAAAAGTGAAGTTGCTTTAACATTCTGGATGTATACCAAGCGTGCGACAACTTATAAAATGCTGAATTGCCCGCTACGGTATATAGTAACTATAGCATTGCCAAGATGTAAATCTAATTGCTGTGGCAGGTAATGCAGAATTTTATAAGTTCTCATACACTTTTTTTACATCCAAGATTGTTGGTGTAGTGAGGTAAACTCTACAACTCTTTAATGGACCACTAGACAAGGTACGAATTTAAGCAATCTGATACATGTTTCGTGACCAGAATTTCACGTAGAACACGATTCACACTGCGAAAATTACCGAAATCAACTTCTAACGAAGATATTCACGTTTTTATTTCGCACTGGTTACGAGGAATTTGAACTGCCCGCTCACAAGAAACTCAAAGCTCTACGTGAGTCAAATCGCGCACTACAACGGTTTCAGCAAGCTTCTCAATCGAGCAATGTTCATTTTCCACCATGTGTTGTTCAAACTATTGGTAATTTGCTATAGCTGAGCCAAAGTGTCAAGATTGAAGTTGAAGATTTTTACATCGCAGAGACTGTCATCATAAACATTTAGCGCGCGATGTGAATCACGTAGAGCATTGAGTTTTCATGAGCGGGTGGTTTGAATTCGAGCATCAAGAATCCTTAAATATCTTCGTCAGGAGTTGATTTTGGTAATTTTCGTTGTGCGTATCGTGTTCTACGTGAAATTCTGATTGAGAAACATGTATCAGAATGCTGAAATTCGTACTTTGTCTAGTGGTCCATTGTACTACGGAGAGGAGTCTAATTTTCCAGTTTTTTTACATCGTTTCAATATTGTGACATTTTGTATTCAAATGAAGATCATCTTTTCCTTTCTGTTTAGTACATGCGTATTGAGTGATTTACGTTGTTGATTGTCTGATTTCATGGGCTCTTGTACGACTTTACGATGAGAATAGGGCCAAAGACAACCACAACACCCAAGCCAGTTCCAATAGACAAGGACGTTGAGTACCCAGAGGCTTTCAAAAGTCATCTATCTAACTGGGATAGGAAACGAGGAGGTAATCTTGATAGTGTCTATTATTGAGCATCTTTAAGTAAGATAAATAACTAATTAAAAGATATACCAGAACACGCATTTCATGAAGAATTAACAGTATATTTTCCCGGATGCATTTCGGCTAAAAGCCATCTTCAGCAAGAAAAATGCACAAAAACACAAGCAAGAGCACTATATAAAGATGAGAATGTATCACAATGCATGGTAAACACTGGGGAAAAAAACACATTGGATCCAGAGTCCAGACTCTTAAAAACATCGACAAGAAAAAGTACTCTTGATTCAATCAGAATCTAGCTTAAATCAAGAATCAAGCCTCTTAATCTAAGCGCCTTTCGTTTTAATTCAAGCAAAAATCCGATTAAATCAAGAGTATTTTTTCTTGTCAATGTTTTCCAGAGTCTTGACTCTAGATCTAATGTTTTTTTTCTTTCCAATGAAAACTATGATCAAAAAAGCTAAGGGAAAGTAATGAAAGAGTTATTTAAACAAAATTAAACACAGACAAAAATGTGAAATCAACATGCACTTGAACAACGATAAGGATCGAATTATGTAAACAGAACTAAGAGAGACATAATCAGTAAACATAGTGCTATCGGTTGCAGGTTTTTCATCATAATCTTTAACATTACTTGATATGATTGTAAGTTCTACTTTTAAAAAAATTGCTGTTAAAATTGTATAATTTCTCTCCGTGTTGAACATATAAGATTTTAAGATCACTGAAAAAAAAACTCCGGCCGTGGGAGCCGTAATTACGGGCTATATAGAGCTACCGTCCGTTCCGGGCTCAAAGGCCGAAAATTCCGGCTGCTGGAGCCGTAGTTTCGGCCTCTAAACCCGGAGCAATCGAAGTTACGGCTCCAGCAGCCGGAATTTCCGGCCTTTGAGCCCGGAACGGACGGTAGCTCTATATAGCCCGTAATTACGGCTCCCACGGCCGGAGNTTACCTGCCCGGACCCGTGCTTTTCAGTTTGACCAGCTAATGACCTTCCGGAGATACAAGTAAGAATACGCATATATTTCCAATGACTTTTTCTCTTTTCCAGGGGTTTAATAATTTCCTTATAAGTTTGTTCCTAAGTGAGCTTCTTGTTAGATGAGCCTTTAAATTTAGTAAAAATGATTTTAATAATAGTGAAATTGAAAAATTATACTTACGGAAGATGCTACTGCACAGAAAATATAGGAAGAACTCAATTAGATTCTTGCGTTAAATTTTGTTGCATTTGATATTTTTACAACATAAAGAAAGAATAAAAGAAAAAAATTGATTTGACTTTTCTTAAACAATCGCAATTCGTATTCGCAAATGATCAGGTCGTCACCTTCCGGTCAAAGTATCACAAGCGCCATGCGACGTTTTAAAATTTTCACCGTCATTTTATTTTTTTACAGAGAAATTGTCCAACGAAGCTGGTCGAAAATTTCACTAAATTTTCTTTGGACTGCCGATAAAATTCAGTGAAATTTTTAAATAGATTCAACCAACAATTTCTCTGTAAAAAAATAAAGTCGCGGCGGAAATTTTGAAACGTCGCATGGCGCTTGTGATACTTTGACCGGAAGGTGACGAGGTATATTTCATGCTGCCGTGTAATAGAAGAAACTACATCTAAATCGTGGCTTTTTAAAACAGATTAGTTACTGCTAAGTAGTTTTGTTGTTGATAATCATTGTTTATCATGTGGTGCACTGTTCGTCCTTGGTTACTGTTCATGGTATTTTCTTCCTTTTTACAGATTTCGAATTTTAGTTCACTATGAGAATGGACAGGAACGATACAGCTCACCCACCACATGGTTCCATTTAGAAGACTGGACGTGACAAATATCAAGACTATGCATATTGCGTGCACCTTTCAAACTAAAAGCAGTATCAATAAATGTGCGACCTTTACATAAACAACACCGAAATTCATACTTGCCATAAGCATTATATGATTCAAACAATATATCATGGAACAAAAATTAGGCACGCTTAAATTTTTTTTCTTCAAAGCTGGGAAAAGGAATCGAGTTAAATAAATGTTCAATTATTCTTTTTCCATTTAGTTTTTAATTAAGATTAAGAGAAAAGACGAAAAGAGCACAGTGGAAGATTTTAGTTTTGCAGTATTGCGTACAACTTACTCAGGAAAATCTTCAACACTGTTTTGAATGCACAAATTATGAGAGAATTTTCGTCCATTTGGTTGGATAAGCTTGAGAGCTATTTTCTGACGTATGTAACGACAAGTATAAACCTGAGACAAAATTCACTTAAATAGCTACATGGTCGACTTTTGTACACTTATTTTTGAACATTACTTCCAATCCGACTCTCAAAAAGGAGGTCAGGACTTTTAAAGCATACCTTCACGCAAAAACAGTAATTTATTTGAAAGGTCATTAAAATCCCTGAAATTATTTATGTTACAGTGAGGGAATAGAAATGAAGGGGAAAATTAGGCAAAAATTCAAGAAAGGGCAGACAAGTTTCGAGACAATTTTGAAGACATAACGTGAATTTTGGGGGCAAATATTTTACTTATAAACGTATCTTGAAACACATTGCGGTCATAGTGGTAACAGCGCATGCACCGAGACATTCCAAGCGCAACTTCAATGACTCCGTGCAGTGACTGGTGGGAAGAAGGGGTTAGCTTCTGTATTTTGTACTTAAGTTAAAACAGTAGTTGTACAGTTAGTCGACCGATTATAAAATTAGTATTTGATTTGGTTTGCTTTCCTTTCAGGTAATCGACGCATTTTGCGAGCATACACGCAAAAACCTTGCTTGCTCTCTTTTAAAACAAAATACATGTCATTATTTTCCCTATATACATACATGAGTGAGTTGCAAAATAGAAATGTACTGCAAATATTAACATTAGTAAACTGAGATCAATTTAACGTTTTAAAGATACAATAATTCATTAAATCTATGTTAGACGCATTCAGAATATCACTTCGGTACTTAAATTATGTAAAAATATTTGCTTGAATACTGCAAGAAAAACCGGAGGAAATTATAAATTAACTCAGATGATGTCTTACACTAAAATAAAAAATATACATAGTACATCACTTGCTTGAGATAAGAATATTGGAAATTTGTTACCATATTCTTGAAGTTTGATAATTTTGCTGGACAGCCGTGTTTCTTGTTCAAGATGAATCGTAATGGATCAAAGAGGCTATACACATTAAAAAAAAGTTACCGACATTTTGCGTTAATTTGGGATACAGAACACAAAGTGACCTAGACGCGAAGTTAACTATTGGTTAGCTCTCTTTTGGGTTACAAAGATCATATCTTTGCATGGGTTGAAATATTGTAATCTCGTTAAAAATCCGGCATTAACATTGATAGAAGTTCAGAGCGCTCGCCGCTCGCAAGTCGCAGCCTCAGAATGGGAAGAAACAAAATTATATTAATTCAGCAGGGTATTTTAAATCCCAGTAAATCTCACACTAATCTAAGGTTTCGTTGATTTGATCAGAAATAGTGTTGAGCAGTTAAAGGGGGTTTGCTGACCTAACCAAAAGAAAACTAGCCCCATGTAACCGTACACACGAAAATTACTAACTGATTGTAAGTCAAAATAACAAAATCCCTTAGATACAATGAAATAAATACTTTCCCTCTTGAATTTTCAGTTTTTTCATCAGCTTAAACAATATTCAGTCTTTTCAGGCTGTTAAGTTATTCCAAAATAATTGATTTTACACGAAATGCTGAAAAGAAAAGTTGCTTATGCTTTAAAATGCATTGTCCCGTGTTTCCATTCTAAATAATCATCCTCACTTGTAAAAAGACAAGACGAGTCTACATTCTGTATTCAAGCATCAGGAAGTACCCTAAACATAATTCTACTGGCCATTTTTTTTACATCAGGCAATTTCACGGTTCAAGTGCTCAGGTTCAGATCTGCTGTCGTTATTTACATAGGAAAAGCCCACACAATTACAAAAAGCAGTTATGTCCACTGAACGTAAGTAACGTTATATCGACGGTGTAAGTCGGCAATCACATAACTCGGTTTGCGACGTCGCAGACTTCTTGTCATACTTTATTTTTTAAATGGAAAACTACTCAACGGCTATTCTTTAAAACTGTCATGATTTTTCTTCTCAATTCGAAGAAAATTCTGCAAAAACTTCAAGAAATAATGTCAATTTGTTCTCTCTTAAAAAAATGACGTATAGGCGGAGATTTTCAGACACCGCAAACGAGTTATGTGATTGCCGACTTTCACCGTCGATATACTAGGTTTGAGTGTTGTCTTTGGCGATTTTTATAGTTTTCTGATAATCTTCGGCATACTGCACAGCCAACTGTTCCAATTTCATTTGTGTGTATGATACACACAATATGAAAGATTGAAACGGATCGCATTGCTCCTCTGTTAAATCTGTGAGTGACTCTTCCATCCTTTCAAACAAATCAGATAAGTCTGCTATCTGATCGTCTAACTTCTTCTCTTTTTTCATGACAGCTGCTGCCTGGAACAAATTATTCAAGGTTTTGTTTTTTTAAGATTCGGTACTTACATTGAATTTCTATGTAGGTCTCTAAAAAATCTAAAAAAAAACCTGAAAATAATCGGTGTAATATCATCAGTAATAATGTTTGAATACCAAGAGTATGGAAAAATGATCTTAATCTCCTTTGACTCCGTTGGACCCGAATTGTTTTTTAGTTCACTACTCAGAATCGCGAAAGGGTTGGCTTCTGCTAGAGATAAACGTACTCAAAACGTTACCAAACTTTCAAAAGGAACTTTTCTCATCCTACTCGTCAAAGTCACCTTCTCAATAATTATCTTTTTACTGCGTGAGTCTCGAGTTTCTTCAATGCCGGCCCGGAAAAATATTACTGCGAGCCTCTAAAAATTATGAAATCATCAACAGATTTCTTCATAGGCCAACTAAATAAAGCGATCCTAAACTCTCACTCTTTGATACGAATGCTCGGCTTGTGAAAAGAGTATGATGGAGATGTTGCATGTGTGAAGGATTTGCGATTTGACCATTGATTCTTATGTAAAAGTTTGCGAGAAACACGATGGTGCCCCTGGTTTTCTCTGAAATCAACTCCCAAGCTCCAAAAAGCTCTCAAGTTGATGCCAAAATGGAGGGGATTTCCCGCGCTATCCTGAGAGTCCACCTTTACATCAAGACAAACTCTCCATGCAAAAATAGAAAGCAAACACATTAGCAGGGTTGCCGTGTTTTCAGTTTTGGGGTCCCCAAATAAAGTGGCATCACTGCTAATGCATTTGCTCCCTATCTTTGCATGGAGAGTTTGTCTTGATGTAGACGTGGACTCTCAGGGTAGGGTGGGATATCCCCTCCATTTTGGCCTCAACTTGAGAGCTTTTTTTGAGCTTGAGAGATGATTTCAGAGAAAACTAGTGGCACCATCGTGTTTCTCGCAAACTTATAAAGAATCAGTGGTCAAATCGCAAATCCTTCACACATGCAACATCTCCATTCTACTACAATTTAAGTTACACATAAACCTTAAGGAATATATGAAAGTGAGGCAAACAAATTAATGTCGGCGGACGATACCACTATTTTAACGCTGAGGATTCATTTCTGCCTACTCTTCTAAATGAAGGCAAAATACGCTCTATTACCTTCTTGTAAATAAAATGCACGACGCAAAGCGTTGTTGCTTGCCTGTATTTGGATGAATAGATGAAGTAATCGCATTTTCTAAGATTGTTTTTTGCTATAGCCCCAAAAAAAAAACCCAAAAGAGCACTCGAATGTTGCTAGATTCCCTTGGATAAAAAATTGTGTGTTTCACATAATTTATGTATTTTTTTATTGGGAATTTCGAGGTACCTATTTTAGAACATATTACGAAAGAAATATTTTGAAAATTGGAAGAGAAATGCTCATAAATGTACCGGAAAATGTGTGTCTTATCAAAGGAAACTGTGCAAGATTCATAACCTTAAGGCTTAAGGGTGTTTATCCTTACACAGTTTTTCGTCACACGTATAGGAGGATTTTTGGAGAGCGTAAACTCTTCAGCAGCGACCACGTCTTACTTCTGAAGGTTTGTGTCAAAATCATGGGACAACAAATAAAAAAACACTAAGAAACGTGGCCCGAACTGTGTGTGACAAGGCGGTAAAATAATTCTGAGCCCACTCTATTTTGGGGGGAAAGGCCGAAAAGTTCAACAATTTCAATCAGCGTCAGACATTTTGAGCCTTCGTCAGTACCTGTACAAGACTAAGGGGGGAGAGGTTTCAGCTTATGCAGATGTATTAGAATATTAAGCTAAGGCCACGCAGAGAGATCTATGGAGTTTTGAGTTTTTGTACTTAGTCTTCATCAACAGATCACACTCATCAGTGAGCCCATCTGTAGCATCCCGCAAAATCCAAGACGGCATGGAAACACCGTCATGACTGATGCTCACTGAAGAGTGTGATCTACTGATGACTTTTAAAAACAAAACCAGAACGTTACAGATCCCTCGGCGTAACCTCAATTTAATATTCCAATGCATCCGAGTAAGCTGAGCACTGCTGGTGCCCTATTAAGCTCAACAATTTTTACGCTAATTGACATTTTGGGCCTTGTACTCCCCGCCAGTGTGGACCAAGCACTGCTTTACTATCTTAGGAAAACTCCGCATTTAAATATATGCTGAGAGATATGGGAAGAGAAACAGCGTTGCTGTAACAAGTAGAACCAGTGTAAAGTTGAAACCAAACTAATTCAAAACATAACATATGAATGCACCGTGCGATTACGGATCTCTCATTCAAATCATTCAAATTGAAATTGCGGAATAAGTTACCCTCAGGAAGTTATCATCTGGCTGGGTAAAGTTGATAGCTTCGAAGACAACGCGAGCAGCATCACAGTAGATCCTTATTCGCATAAAAGCTATGTCAAGTTTCGTGGCAACTTCCAGAAATTTCGATGTCTTGTTGTTGTTTGTCACTTGAGGACTTCGCAGTATTTGTTTCAACGCGGACTGGCGCGTATCTTCTATGTTCTTGAATTCATTTACGAGCTGACCAAAGGTAATCTTAAATTTTCCTGGTTCAGCCTGTTTTAAAATAAAAATAAAACAAAACATGCTGAGAAATCTCCAGGGGGAAAAATTAAATTGTGAAAAAAATCTCTAAAATTTGTGAGGGTCATTAATGTCGGTTCTATTTCCCTTTTGACAGTTTACTCCCCTGTCCTGATGTTTTGTCGGACTAAAGTCTAAGACCTTACGTGTAAGTGAATATTGTCAAATATATTTCCGTATGATACAAAAACGTATATACGAAATTTTGCATCAGTATATCGAATCTTTCATTATGAACTGTTCCTTTTTTCAACAAACTTTGTCTCAATTAACCGGCAAATCAATCAATCGTGCAGAAAACCTCATCGATGACTTGTGGTTTTTGCATATTAAATCAAATTCAAAGCATGCACTCATTTCGAAACTCTTCAAGACGCATTCTCGTAATCTATCCATATTTATGAGTCAATTTCTTTTGAAGATGCTTTCTTTGTGTTATTGGGCATAGGTGTTAGTGCATGTGGGTTGCACTGTAGGTAAGCGTTACGCTGTGCCTTAACATTTAAAGAGATTCCTTGCAAATTATACCTATAACATTTTTAGTAGCGCGGGCAACTTCGAAATACCATATACACGCTTAATTCGTGGTTGTATTCAGAGGGATGAAAATAAATGTCATAAAAATGAGGTTTGCTTACCACGAGAGGTTGTAAGTGCAACTTGTGTCCGTCATCATCTAATGGTGCTACTTCTCTATCTGATAGGTCTACAAAACAATTAACCGTCTATAAAGAAATGAGGAAACGAGTTGTACATTAAATCTTCATCGTTTTAAGAGACAGCTGATTCAAAGGAGAAAAAGAAATCTTTGGAAGCGATTTGATTATCGAGCCCGGCTCAAATAAAAATACTCCTTTCAAGCCGATGTAATCACTATCTATGCTGAAAACATCATGACCATGTTTGCATAAATAATGACAGAAAATTCATATTTGTTATTGTTTACGTTGTAGATGACTGACAAGATGTTTCCATGTGGGTAGTATATAAACTGCGCAAAAGTCAGTAAAGTCCCTAAATAGAAAATGGAAAGGGCGTTTTTCATCTGAAAAATGCTCTATACAGAACTGCTAAGGCAAGAAGACATTTTGTGAAGTGGAGAAGAAAATTAAACCTCTGAATCAGTGGTCAGTTGTGCTAATCTATACTAGTTCCTTGGGGAAAAGAGTGAAATGCAAAGGAGATCGTAACAGAACAAAGCGGGTAGTGATTATTGGAATGGAACTGGATATTACGGGGAAAAAATGAGTTGGAGTTGGTATAGAAACGGAAAAAATAAGGACACAGATTAGACAAAACAGGGAGCATTTCACCGTTTCCTCATCATAAAAATCGTCTCTCGTGAGTGTTCATTTGAGACGGTCCTTTCTATGTTTAATTTTGATACGAAGCTCATAATAATTACATCTTCCGATTAAACAAGTGTTCAAATCGTATAATTACGCTTACCTGAGGAATGTTGTACAAGTAAAATAACAGGAATTGTAACATTTTGAATGTAATTTCGACACTTGAACATTTGAGCACTGAGGTAATTCACTGATTAATGGTACAAACGCAACACAGGAAATTGACGCCGAGATAAAAATTATCTTTATAGTTAGTATTGAATAATAACTCGTTAGTCTGAGAAAATTATATCATATTATCTCATCATATGGGGTCTTTAAAAAGTAAATATTGTGCTGGCATCAGCTGGGAACTTGTCCAATAGTGCAATGGTGCAATAGTCCAATAGTGCAATATCGGAAAGCTTGTCACCTGAGTTTCTTTGGCCCGATCGAAGAAAACCATTCAAAGCTCTCATAATCTAGGTCTAATTTCAACTCACGGGCATCCGCGACTAAGCCAGATATGATCATTTCAAAAGCACCATCTTCCGTTTGTACGTGCGGCAAATGCTTAACCACTTTTTTAAGAGCAGCGACTCCATTTTTTATTAATATCTTATCCTCTGGATAGTTCCACTGAGTTAATGCTAGTAAGGAAGAGGCAGTATTTAGCACATCACTGTAGGGGCAGTAAGGATACTTAGTTCCCCAACCTCCGTCGGTATTTTGATGGGCGCGCAACCATGCCAAACATTCAGAGAATGCGGGTTGCGTGGTATTTTTTGCAGGCACTCTTGCGACCCATGCTGTATCATATGGCACGGGACAAACGACTCCTGAACCGAGTTTCTGGGTCACATGGAAGATTGATTTTTTTATTGAGTTGTACATAGACTTGTCGAACTTGGTTAGCTGATTGTAATCGCTATATGCTGCCATGACTACAACTCCTAAAGAAACTCTGAAGTCATTCTGTAAATAAATAAAAACTGACGTTACAATAAGGCTGCTACATAATTTTGTGGCGAAAATATCCCATCATTGATTTTTGAAGAAAGCTAATGTAAATCTTGAATACGCGGAGAGACTTCCCTGTCCAAAAAAACGTTAATTAAATCAGAGATAAATTTCCTCATTGTTGTTTGAAATGTGACATTACCGATCAGTTATGACATTATTTAAAGCCTGAGAAGTATGCCTCTGTTTTTTTTTTCGGTAGCTCAGGCAACTAAGAACGGACCAAATGACATTATGTGTGAAATATTTCCTAAAATCGTGAACTAATTTGTAACCGTGAATAATCGGATGGTGGAATGAAGTTGGACATTTTTGGAAAAATTGAAGAGTCGTGAACAATACTTTAAAATTGACAAAAGGGAGGGAGCGATCTTAATTTTATTTTTGCCGCTGTCATTGACTCATGCAAAACAGAGGTACGTCGTGTATGAAATTCAGAGGTTCATATGAGCCTCTAAATTGCACATGTTTCCTCTCAACGTTAGCAAAAAAATTTTACACTCACCACCAAGTGACACACTTTTTTTCAATTCTCTCTGCTTCCGAGCTTACGCAATATACAGTGAATAAATAATACATATGTTCAGATATTTTGATGATTCTATTATTGAGATATAATGATTTTTTTGTGTCTATGGTACAAAATAGATGAGTATGCTGAGAGATTTCATTTTTCTTTTTCTAAATGCATTTCAATGCGAACAAATGAATGGCAAATTTAAACATTTCAATAATGGGCTTATAACATTTTTTGGCTCATCTAAAATGAAAAGTTGATTAAATTGGAGCCATCAATGATAAATTGATCACTTCTGGAGGATAATTTTCAAAGTCGAAAAATTGCGACAAAATCAACTGATTTCATTTTGAAAAAAAAAGGCAATTTGGAGACACTGTATTCAAAGTAAGTGTTTAGGCGGTGACCGTCACCCCGTAACATTACTTTAACTTAAAATAAAGTTTTGAGTCAACGACCGAGTTTAAAACTTGGGTAGAAATCCATGGATATCGACCAGAATTTTTCGGTCAGTACATGGTAAAATATTTCACACAAACGAGGCAAATATAAATTACGAATATAATGTTTGTGGAGGCTTACCGTAGGTGAAATACTTCGCCAATCTCAACACAAAAATTAAACGTAAGTCCTCGTACACATCTATGGGCCACTGAACTCTGACTAAGTGGTCAAGCACAAGACAAATGACACAAAGTTTGTTTCATCAGTGCGACCTTTCAGGCGTTGGTGCCACTCTGATTAAGAATTCAAGATCAACCTTGTTGACAAAAGTAGAGGGGAATTTCGCAAATATTGCCTCGGAAGAATAAGCCATTTTGATTGTACAATCAGACCAAGAGTTGCACATCCTTCCGAGAGGAAAACGTTGAATTCGAGTGATATTCACGGAAGACGTGGACTTCCTCTTCAAGAAAGAGACAAAAAAACCATATCAGTCTCCTGTGCACCCGTGCGTCGAAAAAAACTAGCAATGAAATAATAATTGAGAGCAGCGGTGGATTTTAATGAAAAGTTGGCTGTTTGCAGAACAATGCGCAAAGATTTCGGTTGTGGATCCAGGGTGGGAGGGGGGTGGAGGCATACATAATCGACCCCGACTGATACAGTGATACGAGTATTAAGACCTCCGAGTCCCTATGGTGATAAGCGTGGCGGTTTAGCTACAAATTTTGTTCAGACACATTTATGTATATCGTACCAAAAAAAAAAAAAAAAAAAAAACGGATTAAAATTGAAGTATACATCGGACTAATTTGCACGTTTTTGTACTGCTGATTGCTATCATCATAATGCTGGCCAAGTACTTTAAACATTTATACTTCTAGGTATAATTTACCAACAGAAGTGTAATAAATAACTAGCAATTAACAAAATATTATTTTATTTTCAGTAAGTACAATACTTTACAAGTATACACTATGGGGCTGTCAATGATTTCGAAGGAAATTTTGTTGCTAGGAGTGAGAATGAAATGATGTTTAAGAGAGCACGTTACACAGTTTCTTAAGCAAAAAACCTATGCGCTTATAGTGGGTTAATGCTTCTATCTTCACATTTTTTTCCATTTTTCCCATTGCCCTATATTCATATTTTTTTACCCCTTTTCAGGTGCCTTCACATTTGCTCCGCGATCGGTCAATCGTGCACTTTCTGCACCCCTGAACAACAAATGTGGGACCTTTAGATTAACAATATACTAAACTATGTTTCCTTGCATAAGAGCGATATGATTGAAACAATATCAACGAAAATAATGTTGACGCTCAAAGTTGTTTTTCCAAATGTTCCACTTATGTGAAGTGCAATTAGTACAAACAACCATTGGCAAGTGGCCAATTCAGAAGATATTTCATCCCCTGAAGCGACCAGTAATTGTTCGAAGTAAATCTGGCGGAAGAAAAAAATTCCGAATAAAACCATCAAATAACGTGCTGCTCCGTGTCCCTTTGCACATGCACTAAGTCAACGACCAAGGGTATTTTCGGCGCTATCAGAAGACATTTTGGGTGAAAATCAGAAGCATTCATTTGTTTCAAATGTGACTTTGGTTTTAACTCGAAGTGACATACTAAAGATGCAATTATAGCTGCGGCTACGAACATGCCTTGATTAGCACCTGCCCAAACAAAGAAAGTACAACTTAAAATACTTGTGTTTATGTTAACGAGTGACTTTCATGCTTACTCGAGGTGAAAAAAATCTTCATTGTTCAAAAAGAGGAAACTCGAAAGCTTGTAGACAAACATGTAAACAAGGTGGCTGAACTGTACACCCCCTCCCTCAGTTTTGTACTGGTGCTTATTAGAGAAAAAAATATTTGACTGTAATTGAACATTTTTTGGAATTTCTTGGCTTTTTCCCCTATTTTTTACATACAATTCGGGCCACTTCTTAGTGCTTTTTCTCATACATATAAATGAATCCTGATGAATATTCGATGAATGGAGAACATCGACCGATGCTTTGTTTGATTTTTGACAAAATATGTTATAATTATTTATTTTACCTCACGGAAAAAAGTGTTAGGGGTTTACCCTAAATTTGTGGTACTGCCTCCAATTTATTGGTTGATTTACACATTTCCTATCAATTTTGGTAGTTCCGCAACTTAAGTCGGGGTAGTACCGAAACATTTGGGCTAGTAACCCAATTTATTATTGGGGTACTACCACAATTGATTGAAAATGGCCAAGTTGGAACTTAACCAACCCTTCCCTCTTTTTTTCCGTTTTACATATACATACTTAATATACATACATAAAATACTTGATGTATCGATACATCAAGAGACTCATGCACATAATCAGTTGAGAGTTTTCACTATACGAGAAAAAGCTATGGATCAGAAACTAATATGTGGTTCATATGGAACACGACTAAAAGTAGTATAGCGCGTATACCTTATAGTGATGGTATATATTCCTCAGTATGGTGCGAGATACCTTAGCATGGTTCACACAGACCGAGAATTATAAGTTCATTTAACACTATTAGTGGTGTTCCATATGAACCACTAATTGGCTTATAAAGCCATAGATTTTTCTCCGTGTTAGTCGTGTGATCTTTTTTCCTTGAAGTCTTTACTTGAATTAGAGACCGTTTATAAAATACGCATCGCAAAATATATCTTAGGTCCATCAGTCCTAAAAAAATTATGAGACGCTTTGTTCAATCAACCTCCTTCTAACTGTTTCATTGTGAAGAATTTTCGATTAAAAATTGACACCAAGCATTGATTTTCCAACCCAAATTTCCACAAAATCGGCGCTACGCGTCCATTCTAGCGTTAAAAATACGTAACGTAGTCGTTAAGTCCTGGGTCTTCATCCCTTAGTAACGCATTCATAACTCACGCTTAGACCCCCTTACGGTATTACGTATTTTATACATAAACGTTTCTTTGACGTTACTTGTTCATTTCCATTTTCAAAATGCACCAATTTATAAATCGGGTTGAGTTGGTAAAAATTGAAATAAAAAGAATAAAAAAGTCGAGCAACTAAATTTTACTGAAATTAGTTCATCAAAACCTAGTTCTATTGATTGGATTATTTGCTGAAATGTGTTTTAAGAACCTGAAAAGGTACGACTAGCATACCACTTGATACACCCCCCCGCCACATTTTCAATTTAAACACATGTATTTTAGCAGATAAGGTTATTTTGTCATATGTTCTCCAATAATTGTCCAATTTAGAAACCAAGGATATCCTCCTACTCAGTTTTCCCAGCAGTATCATTTTAAAGATGAAATTCACAAAATTTAAGACACCTAAAAATTCTCTATCATAAAATTAGAAAAACAATAACTATAAAACAATTCATTCGTACCCGGACACTTTCGTGGTGCGAATCCGAAACTTAAGATAGCTTCCTGTTGAGAACTGTGTCGATTTTTAGCACTGAAACGTTCCGGGTCAAATTTATGAGGTTCAGGAAAGAATGTTTCATTTCGGTGAAAGGAGTACGGTGATACAATCACACGATCTCCTTTCCGCAGGATGTACTCCGTATTCGGGATTTGAAAATCCTCTGAGCAGCGCCGCATCAACATCGGAATGATTGGGAATAAGCGAGCAGCCTCTAAAAATTAAATATGAATTATATAAGAGATTATTCATAAACCTACTGTACTGCCGTGCTAAGGAAAAACGCCGCATTTAAGCCTTCAGACGATGTCATATTTCTTTCAATAGAAAAATAATTTACCGGGAAAATTTTGAATATTTTTCTTCAAAATCGTCATACAGTTTTGTATACAATTCATTCTAAAATAACTGAAAATTTCAAGGAAAAATACGCATAACTTTTCTACAAAATAATGCTATATCCGGGAAAATTTGGCAACTCCCGAATGTTAATATGACGTTCTTCCTAAGCACGCCAGTGTAGGTCATTGGTGCAACAATTAAAGCAAGAGGATTGTTTTTCTCTCCTTTTTTATCTTATCCTGCGTCTTGAGTATTCTTCAACTTTACACAAGATTGATAAGCTAAGAAAAAAAAACTTTGAATTAACGTAGTCTTTGAATTTTATGGCTCAATTTCAACTTTTTTCAAAAATTATTAATCTTTATTAAAACTATTAAAAGAGAAAAAGACATAGAACTAAAAAGCTAGAAGAAAACCGCACAAAACAATAAAATTTGATCATTCATAATTCAATCCCTACCGACAGTAAGCGCCTTCATTCTGGTCCGAATACAATTTAATATACACGTGTGAAATCATCGTACTTCGGGAAAGCAGGCGTTTTATTATGCGTTAGGAGCAGAGTTAGTCTCACAATCAGTCGATCTCTAATTGAAAGTTCTTTATAAAACAAAATCTGCTCATAAAAAATATCTAAAACATACCAATAGGTTTGTCTGAGCAGGTCATTTTGATTCGCCCCTCCCCCCGCCCCCAAAATAGAGAGGGTTCAATGCATGCATTCAGAAAAATAACTATTACGTTCCAATCAAAATATTGTACTAGGGGATATGCTCCCTAGCCGCTACGCGGCCCAACCTCTAGGGGACGCTTTGCGCTCTCTTGGGCCCGCGTCGATAAAAGAACGACAAAACAAATGAAAAGAGTTTCATACCCGACTCTCATTTGTCCAATCTCTTCCTAGCCGGGAGCGGTTAGACTAATAAGAATCGAATGAAAAAATCGGCATTTATTTCAAACTTCTCGCCAGGACTGAAACGAAAGGGAACGCTGCGTTTCATAACTTTTTGATAGTCCGTTGCAAAGGTACATCCTTTGGTTCCACCTTCCATTTATTTATCTTACTTACGGACCGAGATTCCAAATTTCCCGCTTAGTTCAAATTTTGCCCCCCTCCCTAACTCTCTGGTCTACTCTTATATAAAAAAAAACCTGGGTCCTATTTTCAATTCTGATTACAGCTGGCTCATCTAAGGACTAACACCTGTCGATAACCGCAAAAATCATGGAAATCGGCTTGGTGGAACGCTCAAACGAATTGTGACAAAATATAAAAATGTACATTGTTTAAAAAGGAGAATTCCCAATTTTACCACGTAATATAAAAAAACCTGGGTCATGTTTTCAAAATCTAAATATAGCGGGCTTATTTAGAGACAATTGCCTGTCGATAGCCGCACAAATCATGAAAATCGGCTCTGTAGAACGCTGGAATTATTGTAGGCGCTACCAGGCATACAAAAAGGAGGTCTCGGAGATTATAACATACGTATTAGGCGCAATGCGTGAAGTATTTCTGCAGTCTTGTAGGCGCTTATACGCTTTTAGCGCCGACCAGCGACCGCATAATGTTTGGCGACATTAGAAACCATGATACAGGGTTAGTTTTGAAAGAAACTGTAGGAAGAGAGGAGAGATAATTTGGTTCCGCAAAGAAACCTTCTTTATAATTTTCCCCAAAAAATTTTAGATTCCCTGGACTGATATATTCTAACTTACCTAGAATACACTGGAAAGTGAAATGAAGATCTTTAACGACTTCATGCGTTAACTCCTCAACACAATGTTTCCGTAAGACTACGTGTACCTCCTCTCTGATTTTGCGTTGATGGTCTGGCTCCAAAGATAAAAGATGAATCACAAACTGTGTGAGACCTTTTGTGGTGTCATTGCTTCCCAACAATATTGTCATGGAGAGTCCGGTCATCTGCCTCAAATTGATTTCTGAAAATTGAATGAAATTAAAAGTGCTTCAATGGCAGACAAAGAGTGAATTATGTGAAAGCGAATTTGCCTTGAAGTTGTTGATATTTATTTCCTCGTTTTCGTATTTCTCCACATTAAGCAGCATTCCAATGACTCTTCTGATGAAATCGTTTACTGGACATAATAAATTCCGCTGAGTCTAATAAGTGTAAATTGCAACTTTCTCTAATTCAATAAATATTAACCCCTGTAGAACGAGATTGCTTTCAGTGAAGTCTCATTTTGCTTAGAGTTGGCTCTAATAGCTATAGTTTTCCTTTCTTTGTAAGGGTGCGTCTGTGCGTGTGTGTGCACATAGAATGAAGTGGTCGTTTTTGCACACATCAATCATTAGTTGGTAGTTGATTTTCGGGCTCTTTTTGCGTGAATCACTGTGTTTTACGTGCATAGTTCTAAGCGGGAATCATATGATGTAATGCTCTAATCGTTCTATGCCTAATTGTTCATCATATTAATAGCGGTTTTTTTTTTTTTTTGATCCGGCAAGACCAATTATTTTCAGTTTTATTCTCCCTGTTTATCGGATCATATCAGAATAATATGGACCAAATTTTCAACGTCATTATTACACATTTTACTAAATTGATTAAGTACCTTTGAAATCAGTGGTAATTACTGAATCTTCTTGAGATACTCCTTCTGGCTTGGGATTTCCCTTCAACGACCGGAGAACATCCACAAAATCGTCCCGTTCCGATTTGGATTTATCTCTGTGCTCGATTTCCTGTTGAAGAATACCTGCCAAAATTTTACAGTTTTTTCGGGGCAGAAATCTGAGTGGCTCAAAATGTTGGACAATTGGTGAGATCATCAGCGCATAAAAGGTTAGCATTTTCATGTACGACGGCTTAGTATAGTCACTCATTTCATCCAGAGCTTGCTTACTGTCGTCGAAATCGTTTCCTACCCCAATGACAGCGTTTACATAGTTTGAAAGTACGTCCCCTGTTGCACTTTGGACCATCAAACTTCGGCCGCCCGACTTCGTAATTTCGGCTTGCTGCAACATCCTCGAGATTTCCTCTTTGATTGCATCGAATTTGCGACCTCGTACCATGGCAACCGACATATTGGATGATATCACTGATCGTGAGAATTTCCAAATGTCTTTGTTTGTTGTTGTATTAACGAGGTACTGAGCTTCCACTTCACTCTCAGGAATGAAAAATCCGGTGGCAAATGTCTTCTTAGAATTTTTTACGATAACTTGATTGATTACTTTCGGATCGTTTAAGAGGATTACGGGTAAAGTGCCCATGAAAAAGCCTAAAAGCTTTTTCTCACGATTCTCGTTGTAAATTTGATCGATATACTTTATCACAGATGCTTTAAAGATGCTCGAAAAATATGTGTGGCCGATTGGGAACACAGGCTGCAAGAACGGAATATGAAACTGCTCCCAGCGCCATGTTTGTCGAAGGAAAGATAAGTAAAGAAGGGAAGAACTGAGAGCTGCTACGAAAATTAGGAAATACAGCAATATTAATGTAACGTTTTCATACCCTTCAAGTGGAAACATTTTGATGATGATGTGTAGGACACTAGAACACAAAATAAGAAAAATATTCAGATATATATTCTAAAAATTGATGAACGTGGAAATGTCTTAACATTGGATAGACTTTTTACCTTGTACTCCTGATATGAATTTTTGTTGTGTCGATTATACAATGATCATTTCGGCATTCACTTTGCCATCTTCAGGTATAATAAAATTAATTGTTCAAGCGCACTCACGATTGCGATCAAATTTAAAAATAATAAAAAAATACTGAGCTACACTGAACTAGATATGGAAAGGATGCTTAAAGCGTCCAGGGGTTATTGGCTTGATAAAATTTGACGTGAAAGTTGAGTCGCTATTTTATCTTGACGAGAGGAAAGCATGCTTGACAATGTCAATTAACAATGATGTCACGTTATTCTCTTTTTGTGAATTTAGGATTCTTTCATTTTTATAAACTGCTCCATTACGTTCAATTTTCTACTTTCCCCGCACGCATAAGATGGTCAATTTTGCGCTTATGTTTTTATCTAATTTTTTACTTCATTTTATTTCTTTTAATTTATTTTTCATAAATCAATTAAAGGAACTCCATTTCATTCGAGATAATAATTAAAAATATAACATTCCTCCATTCATTTTTAGTGATATACGACGCACTAATCATCATAAGCTCCTACGAATCGGAAGAATAGAGTTCGGAAAGGAGGAAAAAAGAGTCTATCAATTAGTTACTTCCTTTCAGTCTAGTTTCATAATTTAATGAAGGTTTAGTGCTTAAACTCACTCTTATCAAGGACCTGAGATAGAACTTGAGGTGAAATAAAGAAAGTTATAAAATTGTATTGTTGATGCTCATTAGCTCTTAAGCTATTCCTTAATAAATAACAATCCGCAGACTTCCTCCCCCCCCCCTTTTGATAACAATAAAACGTAATGTCGAACAAAAGAATACCAAACTTTTAAGAACTAAAATATTATGATTATAGTTAAAAATAAGTCTATTACACCATCGGAACTCTAAACATTTGAAAGGAGGCTAAAAACAAAGACTCCAGGTGTAACTATTGTATTTTATTTTACTCTTCGGTAATTTTGTATAAATTTTCGTTCCTACTTGATAGCGTGGGGTACTTAGAGACCAGGTGAAGCATCCGTTTACGTAGTGTTCGATGTCTCTCATTAAACTCTTCAACTTTGTGCTATTTTGATGATTCCTGCTCAAAATTACTTTCCTTAGAGAATACATTTTTAGAAGTTCTTTGCAAGCTTTTTTAGTCCCGGTTTTAATGGCATGATCCAATGATATGTTATAATCACTCAACAGACGGACCCAATAGTTTTCCGGCAATGACATGGATATGTCCTTCAGAGCACTGGGCGCATCACTTAAAAGCCTTGCCGCCTTACAGGCACAGTCTAAATACTTCACAAATAAAGCGTCATTTTCCAATTCACTGATGTAAATTGGGTCATTTTCAAAAATAGTATTGAAGGCCATGATGTCGATTAGCGCGACGTCTGTTTTACTGACTTGCAAATACCATTTTGCAGTAAGTTCAATGCTGTTGCAGCGTAGTTTATGGCCCAAGAGGAAACCTTTGAATACGAAATTTTCGAGAGTCTTCGATATGTATTCAGGTTTGCCATTTTTTTTCTTTACCATTTCTCTACAGTAAAAAAGCCACTTCCAAAGAAAAGATACACCTAGAACTTTGAAGGTGGGTACTTGGTTCAAATTTGTGTAACGGCCTTTTAGAATATGGGAAGCAACTATCATTAGCTGTTCTATTTCCCTCGATGGTTCTTCAGCAGAGGGGGCAAAATCAATGACATCTTACTATAGTAAAAAAAAATAAGGCCTTTTTTGTGTGTACGTCCGTGTCATTTCGCATTCTCATTGGTCTTTCATTAACCAATCATTAAACGTCATTGAAAATCCCCGGGAAATTTAAATGTATTCTTCCGTAAAGGAATTATTGATAGGTAGACAGGTATAAAAATGGGATGTATTTCTTCTAATAACCAGGATAAAAGGGAGGAATTTTACATCCTATACAGGATAGTCATGGATGAACGGGATGTACCTATATTAATAAACCGGGATAACAGGAAGGATATCGATCTTTGTGTATCGATCTTCGATACATCGTTTTTTTCTAAAGCAGTAATGACTGGGATAAAACGGGATTCCTTCATAATAACCGGGATAAAAGGGAGGAATTTTACTTATACAGGATAGTCATCGATAAAACGGGATGTACCTATATTAATAAACTGGTATAACAGGAAGGATATCGATCATTGTGTATCGATATTCGATACATCGTTTTTTCTAAAGCAGTAATGACTGGTATAAACGGGATTTCTTCATAGTGACCGGGATAAAGTGGAGGAATTTTACCTATACAGGATAGTCATGGATAAAACGGGATGTACCTATATTAAGAAACCGGGAAAACAGGAAGGATATCGATCTTTGTGTATCGATCTTCGATACATCGTTTTTTTCTAAAGCAGTAATGACTGGGATAAAACCGGATTTCTTCAGAGTGACCGGGATAATATGCAGTAATTTTACCTATACAGTATAGTCATTTATAATAGTGGATGTAACTATGTTAAGGAACCGGGATAAAACACATCAAATGCATCATGAAACATAGCAAACACATCAAACACATCATGAAACACGTAAAACGCAATATACACATCATGATACACCTAAAACACATCAAACACAACAAACACATCATGAAACACAATCAAACACATTAAACACAACAAATACATCATGAAACACAATCAAACACATCAAACACAACAAACACATCATGAAACACAATCAAACACATCAAACACAACAAACACATCATGAAACACAATCAAACACATCAAACACACCATGAAACACAATCAAACACAACAAATCGCATGTATCGATAATCGCACGTTTCGATAACCGCATTTATCAACTTCCTGGTGGAAAAACAGCTCACAGGGTTTTTAAATTGCCACTTCAGATGACATCCGAAAACGACATTAAACCGGCAAAACTTACAACAGCATTAAAACAAATATTAACAGAAGTTGATTTTATAATATGGGATGAGGCTTCAATGATATTGTCAACAGCTTTTCAAATAGTGAACGTAACCTTGCAAGATTTAATGAGAAACAATGATCCATTCGGAGGAAAAGCAGTTTGCCTAGGCGGAGATTTCAGACAATTATTGCCAGTAGTAAAGAAAGGAAGCAGAAATCAAATAGTCAAATCAGCTTTAATAAGCTCTCCTTTATGGAAACATTTCAAAATCTTCCACTTGAAAAAAAATATGAGAGCAAACAACGAAGAATTCAGTGAATGGCTGCTACAAATCGGAAATGGAAAGAAAGAAATAGTTGAATTCCCATCAGAAATGATATGTAATGAAAACATTGTTGATAGCATTTTTAAAGAATATAACGAAGAAACATTAAAAACATCAATACTTCTTGCATCCAGAAATTGTGAAGTTGACAGATTGAATGAAGAAGTACTCTCAAAAATGGAAGGAGAAACAATTGTGAGTGAAGGATTCAGTTGGGCAACTGCAGTGGACGGAGACCTGACAGACCAAGACGAGTTAACTCTGAGATATCAACCAGAATACTTAGCTTCACTGAACCCTTCAGGAATGCCAAGTCAAAATTTGAAGTTAAAAGAAGGAGCTGTGGTTATGTTACTACGCAACATTTGTATCGAGGATGGATTGTGCAATGGGACAAGATTAATTGTCTTAAAAATAAATAAATACATTTTGCATTGCTCAATTTTAACCGGAGAAAAAAAAGGAAAAATAGTTTCACTACCAAAAATTACACTTAACACAAAAGAACAAACGAACCTACCTTTTGTTTTGAATAGGAAACAATTCCCCGTTAGATTAGCTTTTGCTATGACTATTAGTAAAAGCCAAGGGCAATCGTTTGACAGAGTGGGAATTTTTATAGATAAAGAAAGACCAATGTTCGCTCACGGGCAACTGTATGTAGCATTGTCTAGATGTAGGACTAAAGAGGGTTTAAAAATAAAAATCATTAATTTTGATGACGACAAAAATAAAAACACAGCAATGAACATTGTTTATCAAGAAGTTCTGCATTAACTTTGTATATTTTCTACTGTTTAAATTGAGGAATGCAAAATGTACTTATTATCTTAAAAACAATTAATTTTGTCCCTATGAACAAACCTTTTTTTATTATGTATATAACTTAAAATTATAATTTCACTAAACGTGATGGACGCACGGAGAACGCCCAGAGTTAACGCCAGGGGATGAAACCCCTTGGAGACTTGATGGTACAATTTTTTATCTACCAATATTATTCACGGTAAAATTAAATCACCCAACCCAAGTAGCATTTTTCAACGGAAAAATTGCGATTTTATCGCCGATAAAATAAAAATAATAAAAATAATATTGGTAGATAAAAAATTGTACCATCACGTCCCCAAGGGGTTTCATCCCCTGGCGTTAACTCTGGGCGTTCTCCGTGCGTCCATCACGTTTACCGGTCGATTTTACCGGTGATAAAATCGCTAGGATCATCAACATATGAGCGATTATCGCCTCAGTCGCCACGGTGGTAGGCCAACACTTTTCCATTAGGCTATGGCCGCAACATGATTCCCAAGTGCGAATTGCCTCTATGTAGATGGATCGGCGCTTCGCAACCTTACAACTTTTTACATTGCGTTGACTGACACCGAGTTTTCATTGGTTTTTTTTTTTTTTTTTATTTTCCCTCCTCTGTACTTTATGAAATACGTACTGTACTTTATGAAATACGGTTGGTAAAATGAGGTTCTACTGGTAATCTCATCATTCTGTCTTTGTAAAATTACCAAGAATAGTGAGATGGCAAAGATATCGATGGACCTTGGTAAAAACGCCGATATTTTTTATCGCCTGTGGTAGAATTACAGAGATAAAATGGTAAATTAAGTTACCGGGAATTGATTACGAATAAAAGTGGTATTCTTACCTGGAAAAATCAGTAAAAATACCGGTCTGCCTTTCTAACATTACCAATGATTGATAAAAAAAAGAGATGGTAAAGTTACCAACGGACCTTGGTAAAAACGGCAGCGGCGGCGGCATAGAAACATGTTTCATAAGCGTCATTCATGCGTTAGTAGGCGTTGATGAAAAATTGCAATTTATTGCAATTTTATCTCTATAAAATCGCGTTCGATAAAATCGCGATTTTATTGCAATTTATCGCGATTTTTCTCCCGATAATATTGCGATGATTCGCCGTCGATAAAATCGCGATTTTTTTATCCGATAATATTGCAATAAATCGCGACGTCGATAAAATCGCGATATATTCTCCGATTAAATCGCAATTTATGGCGATCACTACTACTCGGGAATTGCAGCAGCAAATCCAAAAATTGTTACGCATCACCGCCACTCTTTAATTTAAATATCAAACCGACCTGTGGCCTTTTATCAAGGTTAATATAAATACATCCCGTTTTATTAATGACAAACCTATTATATTTCGTTTATATTATATTATATTCTATCCTATTTGCTTTCCATCCATTTTATTTTATTCCATATAAACCGTTTCAAACTGATTATTCACCTTTTTTTAAAACTCCAACCTTAATTGAAGTAAGTTTTTAGCTAAATTGAAGATGATCTTTTGAATGAATAAGCACTTAACAGAACTTCAGCAGTATTAATATTAATACAATTTACGAGAATAATGTAAATTAAAAAAAAATTAAGTGATATTTTCATAACGAATTGACAGAATATACGAGGGGGTTGGGCCGCGGAGCGGCCAGGGGGCGGAGCCCTCTAGTCATCAATAAAAAACAGGAACGCTGTATTCAATACGTCCATAGCTCTATCATAAGCCAGCATTTTAATATCTCTGCAAGAATAGCTGAAATCTAGACTAATATCAATTAACTTTTGGATGTGCGCATCAATTACATCGCATTGAAAAACTTCCTTACAGATATTATCGATCTCGATTGTGCTCACTTCAATATCGTTTCTTTCTGCTTCTGCTTTTAGCAATAAATATTCACTTTTACATTGCAAAATACCGTTTTCATCCCAAAATTCAACTTCCATTATATCGAAGTCATTGTCGTTGAGAGCATCTGTCATTATACACAACCTCTGCAATTGAAAAATTGCATACTTTGCATGCATTCACAGCTACCTCGGTCAAGACAGGAGATGCGTACAAAACTTTACAACGCCAAAACGAATAATTTCCAGCATCAATGGGGGTGTTGTTGATGAATGTTATCAATTTAGAAAAATCGATTACATCTAATGCGTTGTCTTTAATTTGCACAAGTCGGAAAATTGAAAGACAGACATATGCAGTTTCTTCCAGAGAGGACCGACCGGAACCTCCCCAGCCACCGTCCGAATTTTGATGATGACCGAGAAAATCAAGGATTCGAGAGGTAACATTTGGTGAGACATCGGTGTGCTGGAAGACGAAACGTAACAAGCTGTAGAACAAGGAAATATTACTTCCGTTGTTCAGAGATCCATCCCGTTGGATGTAGAAGTTCGGGCGTTGCTGCCCAAAGCTGTGTTTTCTCTGTCGTACGTTCAAGATATTTTCGTATACACTCAATGTATTCAGTATGTTGTTTTCTTCATCAATTCGTGTTTTTTCAGAGTCCGTGTCTTCAACAATTGGTAAAGTATTGTCGTCTAGTTGTCTCAGTATCCAGGAGGTTGCCTGTGTACACTCTATGTCTGCAACTGGCCAGTTGTCTGATATCCCGATACCTCTCGCGGTGTCCCATCTCATTTTTAAAGTATCGATAGATTTTTGTGTCACTGCGTGTTTAATATTTATTGTAGGGTTAATACCAGCCTTGATCAACAAATCTAACCCGTAACATAGTTCGAAGTTGTCAGCAGGGACAACATGAGGCACTCCACCCCCATTCTGAGAGCAAAGTTCCTTCAATTTCCATTCCGCCTCAGGAAAATCCAAACCTTTGAGCCTGGCGAGACGAAGAATGAAAGCTGTCGTCGCTGGTCGAGCAGCGATCAAACCGTATCGATTGATTTCTCGCCGGAAAGCCTCAACCTCGAGATCCATACCGTGAGCAGCCTCCAGTAGAGTCCAAAATTTATTTGGCTTGCTTGTGATTATATCCCTTTTAATATCAGCTAGTTTCTTTTTCCCGATCGAAGAAAACCATTTCAAGCTCTCATAATCTAGGTCTAATTTCAACTCGCGGGCACCCGCGACTAAGCCAGATATGATCATTTCAAAAGCACCATCTTCCGTTTGTATGTGCGGCAATTGCTTAACCATTTTTTTAAGAGCAGCGACTCCATTTTTTATTAATATCTTATCTTCTGGATAGTTCCACTGAGTCAATGCTAGTAAGGAAGATGCAATATTTAGTACATCACTGTAGGGGCAGTAAGGATACTTAGTTCCCCAACCTCCGTCGGTATTTTGATGGGCGCGCAACCACGCCAAACATTCAGGGAATGCGGGTTGCGTGGTGTTTTTTGCAGGCACTCTTGCGACCCATGCTGTATCATATGGCACAGGATTGACAATTCCTGAACCCAATTTTTGGGTTACGTGGAATATTGACTCTCTTATTGAGTTGTAAATTGACTTGTCGACCTTGATTAGCTGACTGTAATCACTATTTGCTGGCATTATTATAATTCGAGAGGAACTCTTAGCTCATTCTGTAAATAAATAAAAACTGAGGTTACAATGGGATGGGGCCGTAAAACATTTTTTGGCAGCAAAATCCCATCACTATTTTTGAAGAGATCTAATTCAAACACTTAAATCCTCAGAGGAACTTCTCCGTTTGAGAAAACTTCAACCAAATCAGAAATGAAATTCCTCGTTGATATTTGAGGTCCAACGTCCCCGATCAGCATTAACTTTGCCTTGAAATACTTAATATAAAGCCTGAGAAATTCACCTCTCTTTTCCTGTTCGGGTATCTCGGACAGTAATAAACACACGATGCAATTGTTGAGGAATAGCTTTGGTTTTTGAGAGTCGTAAAATCATCCATAATCATGAAAAATAAGATGAATTGTAAATATGGACATTTTAGGCACACCAGGAAAAAATTAATGTGGTAACTTCCGTCGCCGCAATCGCAATCGCAATCGGAGGTATCCACATTTCGACTTTTTCAATCAATATTTTAGTGGGCAAACAATGAATTTTGCACTATCCTTGCATGCCTTGATTTTGGTTTAAAACTCAAAATTATGATGTAAATTTATCGAACTATCCAATAAAATATTTTAAATTCTTAATTATGTCATGAGATTATCTTATTATACTAAAGAATGATGCAGCATAGAGTTAACATGATTTCGCTTTGCGTGAATATAAATTATGCGCAGGTATCATTTACAAATTATCACATTTGAAAAATGCCTTTTTTGTAGGGTGCTCACTTACGCCTTTTTGAGGGGATGGCTGATTAGAAATATAAGGTAAAACCCCCTCATTTTTCTTTGTATGTCTCTGCTCGCAAGGAGGCAAAACGTGCAGTAAAAAAATTATATTTGAGCAAACTCGATTAGTCTGAGATACTCGCTTTCTTAATTTCAGATATGTTCCAATGCAAACTAATGAGAATAAATTAAGACTTTGATTAAACCATTCAGCTGATATATTTTTTGTTTATCTAAACATAGTAATTAGGTAATTGGGTTAGAGATGTACATGGCATTTGTTTCCATCCACAGGGTAATTTTTAATGCTGGAAAAATGCAACGAAAACAATTTAAGTGTTTCTTTAAAAGATGGGTAAAGAGCGGCAATTTTGAATGACTATGTTCAAAATGTGTGTTTATGGTTTACTCGTCAGTATAAAACATTACTGGAAGTAGAGTTGGACTACGTCTCACAGTTGGGAGCTACATTGTCTGGCTCAGTTGAGAAACAACTCATATGTCTTCATTGTTTTATTACTGTACCATTATTTCCCAATTCACAACTGTGACACACACAACCTATCCACACTTTTTACGGATGAGCCAGAAATTGTAGTTTTTAATGGACCAGAAAACAAGGTACGGTTTCAAGCATTCTGACACTTGTTTCTTAAGAATTTAACGTAGAAAACGATTCGCGTAACAACAAATACTGAGATTGACTCCTGACTTAGATATTAACGTTTTTAGTTTACATTACTTATGGGAATGTAAACACACAGAGGTGTAAATGGCCTTAGATGCTGAAGCACCGCTTTAAAATAAACTTATCTGACTACTACAACTACTTATGGGAATTGTAAATTCTCCGCTCACATGAAAAATAATAGTCTACTTGAATCAAATATTGTGCACTACAACGGTTTTGACATGGTCTTAATCGAGCAATGTTTCTTCCCCGCTTTGTGTGTTGTGGAATGTGCTAAAAACGTGCAACAGCTGAGCCGAAGCACCGAAATGGGGATTTTTTTATTTTCATACCGCAGAGAATGCTACGATAACGTTGGATGCTTAATTGGACTCACGTAGAATTTCGTTTTTTCATGAGCGGGAAGTTGCAAATCGTACACTACGTGCAATTTTGATTTAGAAAATATCAATAGTGAAACTCCAGAACTCGCTTTCCGAAGTGGCAGACTTTCTGTCATCCTTATTTTCTGAACGGAGAACGACAAACGTCAATTCTTAGGAACTTCCATGATTCTTCTTATCTGCGCGAAAGAAAATTCTGAGAAAACATCAAGGAATGGTGCTGATATGTTCTCCTTTAAAAAAATAAGGCAAGATCGGAGATTTCAAAACCCCGAAGAGGAGATACGTGGTTTTGGAAATTTCACCGTCGATGTGGGTATCAGAATACTTGAATTTGTGCCTTGTCTCCTGGTTCATCAAAAAATGTGGTCCAGCCCTTTAATCAGTTATTTGAGAATGATTTGGAAACCCACGCGGAAAAAATTAACTTGCTGATTTAACCATATTCCATTGCTAAAAAAAAGTGACTGCAATGTTTCAGTGTAGATTTTACAGCACAAAAATGCTACTTTAAACACCCCCGTGGTTAAATTAGCTTACAACTCGTCGCTTGGCTGACATAAAGGCGTAACTACACATTGAGATGAGCCCGGAAAAGCATTGGGTTGTATGGACGACAGGGGTCATTGCAGAGTGTAGTTATACGCCCTTATGCCAGGAGCGCAACAAATAGTGGTTATTTTCGTGTTGTAAAATCTATGTTGAAACATTGCAGTCACTTTTTTTTAGCAATTGAATTGTTAAATCAGCAATTTAATTTTTTCCGTGTAGGACGTCATCATACATGAGTATCATCCTGAATTTAAATTTTTTGTAAAATATTTTGTACTCACAGGATGAACCTAAATTACGAGTATGGTGTTTGTGGAAGCTTACCGTAGAGAAACTCCTCCGATGGTCTCAACAATAAACTAAATCTTCTCTGACACCGACAGAGCACTGGACAAACTATGTGGCCAAGCAAAAAATAAATGACTTCAAATGCATTTGATCTGTGGAGACTGTACTTGCGACCTTTCAAGAGTGGGTCGCCTCTGATTAAGAATTCAAGATCAACCACGTTGGCTGAAGTGCAGTGAGATTTTGCAAAATAAGACCCCCGAGGAATATGTAATTTTGATTATAAAATAAGGGCAAGAGCTAGGTAGCTTTCCAAAAGTTAAAACATCGATACAATTGACATTCATGACGGATCTGGATATCCTTTTCAAGAAAAAACCAAATAAATCTGATATTTATCGGCAGCTACAGGTAAAAAAGAGTAGTAGTAACATTAAGGGCAGAAAAGTATTTCAAAGAAATGTATGATTTTAAACGTCAAATGAACCTGATGTTTGTCGGCAGCTACAGGTAAAAAAGAGTAGCAGTAACATTAAGAGCAGAGAAAGATTTTAAAAAAAATGTTTGTCATCCTTCCTTTGCTGCATTGTCTCATACTTAGAATTTTTTCTATAATTTTTCAAAATTTGACAATGAAAGAGAGACCAAAATGATACTACTACCAAAACTTCATTATACATATTTTGTTCTCAACAAAGAGGAGCTTATATTTACTGCTGCTGACACACGATGAAGTATGACCCGAGATCAATCCAGCGGGATTTGCACATTTTTATGAATTGCACAGACAGCGCATCATCAGGTTATAAGACATTTTGTCAACGATTTTTGGTCCGCGCACCTATTTTTTCCAGTAATTTCCGTCTAGCATTTTTCCGGCACGGGAGTTTTGGTCCACTAACCAATTATTGAGACCCAAAGTTAATTGGCCCACATGTAAATACAAACGACAATTGCTCCCGACGTTTTTTGATGAAAATGTATGATGTCTCGGAAGAATGATGGTTTGCTTGTTTCTTTGTTTTGTCCGTTTGGTCCAACGGAGAATAATATATAGTTGAGAGTTTTGGTAAAAATGGGGGAGCGTCAATTCCATGAGACAAAATTCACTGAAACTCTCTACACCTCTTTAGTGTGACAGGACTTAATTATCTTTCAAGAAATTCCCACCTTCTTATACCTGAACCGGATAAACCTCTATATTTGCCTCATCTAAAGGCTCTTAGATTTTTCCTGTGTACGATAAGTATCTTGATTTATTTTGCAAGAAAAGATCCGTACTTTTAAAGGACGCCTGTCATTCTTAATACGTTTAATTTTGTATAATACTGTGCAACACCTCTATTGTGAAATAGTTGCTTCAGGCGCCGCCGCATGGCGGGCGGGCGCGGGCGGCCAGCGCGGAACGCGCATTGGCGCCTTCAAACCTAAGTGGATACTTCAAGCATTGTGCAATGCGTGAAGTATCCACTTGGGTTTGTAGGCGCCAGTGAGCCTCTCGCGCTGGCAGCACGCCGCTCTGCTCTGATAGGCTTTAATATTTATACTCGCATATTCAGCGTTTTTTAACTCATGATTTTAAAATTTTTGCACACTCTGCATTGATTATTCTCATGTAAATTGGTGGGAAAAAAATATATATTAATTTATCAAAAGAGAATAATAATATAATGTGTGTTTTTTAAAAATTGGTGGTTTTGTGTCAAATTTAATGATTTCCAAAGCACTTTAATTTTTTCTTTTACATTTTGTACTTTTATTGTGCTGCAACGAGGTGCACGCGCAACCAAACGCTCAAAATTGACGTATATTTGACTCTAACACAGCGATGTACAAATGGGTTAAAACTAAAGATTGCAAGTTTCTTGGTTTTTTCCCCTCTTTTATTCATTTTTGCAGTTTCTGTCGGCACAATTGCGGCTCATTGAAATTAAGGTCACTTGGAAAAGGTTTTACAAATATTTGTCACGTTTTAAAAAAATAAATGTTGTCAAAATGAAGTAATAATTTCATTTAGAAAATGAGCATCCATGATAACACCTCCTTCTCTCTCAATTTCTAATTTCCATATTGTCAATATAATTTTACATACCGACTAAAATATAACGCTTGGACCAAGTCACTGTTGCTTATTTTACGTGCGGGCGTAAACTACTGGACAAAACAGGACAAAAAATCGTTGACAAAATGTCCTGGAACCCGTCATCATACTGCCCCCGCTATGGAAGAACGCCGTATGAACTTTCGAGAGTTGCCAAATTCTCTCCGATAAAATGTTTATTTTTCAGATAAGACATGAATATTTTTCCTTGAAAATCTAGGAACTTCAGCTGAAATTGCGAACAAAATTATCTGAAAAATTGGACGGAAAAGATTCATAAGTTTACCAGGAAATTCGTGTTTTATCAAAGGGAATTTGGCAACGCCTGAAGGCTCATACGGCGTTCTTCCTTAGCACGGCAGCATAGTCAATGTATTACCTCACGATATTGCACTTATGTATTCAATGCTCCCGAAACACTATTAACTTCGATCGTTTCAGGTGCATTTTGCAAGGAAAGGTATAATAAATAACTAGCAGTTAACAAAATATGATTTTATTTTCAGTAAGTAACATACTTTACACGTATACATTATGGGATTGCCAATGCTTTTGAAAGAAATTGAGTGGCTACGAATTTAAGAAAAATAAGCTTCGGTGCTCTGCAAGTACGAATATTTGGACTAGAATATGAGTTTTTGCTACGATTTTCGATTATTCAAATTAATTCATGTTAAACTGGAATTCAAAACCTAGAGTAATTGATACAAACTGAGAAATTTCAATTTCTAAAGGCACGTTTTTTGTAAAGTTGGAGGTGACTTACAACACAATGTATTAAAATAAAAAACAATTTTTAAAAAAAGAAACAAAAAATAGCTTTCACTGCAGCCTGTTGATTGAGGTTAAAGACTCCAGCTCTAGGAATACGATTATTTGTAGATGTATAAAATTGCAAGGATTTAAAAATAAAATTAAAGTACGAGCATGATCACAAAATTCACTCTTTCACAAAACCGCTAGTGAATTGCATATAGGACAAAATAAGGTAAAAGAGCTCAAACATTTGATGACTCTTGCTAAAATGAATTTCAAAACGCAGTTGTGAAAATGTATGTCTCTTTCAATGAAAAAACATTTACACGCAACTAATTTTCTAATTAAAAATAAATTATTGAATGAGAGCTTTACAAAGGTGTAACATTACTTTTTGTTGGCATACTCTTGATAATTACTTTTTTTGCCGGAAATATTAAAAGCATAAATAGGTTCTGATAAAAAAGGCATTTACGCATTCTTCATTGTTAAAACATAGATATGTAAAACCGTAAAACTGTCAGTAACAGCATTTTTCCTTTAATCCTCTTAGCAAGGCTTTTTATTTATTTATTTATTTTTTTCTCTAAAAAAAGCATTCAGTGGTCGTAAAATTTTGTGAAGAGATATTAAAGAAGTATTTAAAAAACTTATTTGGTATGGCCATGTTCAGAGAATGGCAGGAGACAGGTTGCCGAAGAAGGTCCTAGACTGGGTTCCTCCTGGAAGAAGACGCAGAGGGCGCCCAATGAGAGGTTGAAGGGAGGGGATTGAGGCAGAACTGTTAAGATGCTCAATGCCCCAAGGTTTGTAGTTCGACAGAGAGCAGCGGAGGTTAGGAGTCGCAGATCGCGAGAGGGAGTGCTATAAAGCTACCTATATGTATGTATTTAGAGAATGACAGCAAGCGAACGGAAAAGTCAGAATCTAGAATATAGAAGTACGTTTCGGGGCAAAATCAAGGAATAGGTTTAGTTCTACTAAAATAAAAATGATATTAAAATATGATATTATTATCGCACATGATAAACGAGAGGAATCATAAATGTTTTGAATTGTTCAATGATGCTTTTGATAAACTAATTTAAAAACTGTTTCAAATTATGCCATGCCTATAGTAAATTGCTAGAAAAAAACTAAGATTCGAACGGAAATCGAAAATAAACGAAATTTATACCCAATATTTGTGCTGCAGCGATTAAAGAGGAAAAAATACTGTGTAAGAACCTTTCATGCTTTTTTTGTTCAAATGAAGATTTGAACTGAAACGTTTTTTACACAATATACAAGAAGAGACGAGCCGAATCTTACAAACGTAGATTTTTGTTAGTAAAACGTGCTTAAGAGGTTTCGAAAATGGCTCCCCTGGCTGATTCACTTGAATCTTGAGCCGAGATTTTTTTCTTGGAAAAAAAAAAAAANAAAAAAAAAAAAAAAAAAAAAAAAAAAAAAAAAAAAAAAAAAAAAAATCCTCTGACAGTAGACTACGTATTTATGGTGGCATACGCCTATCCTTTTAATAAACTTCTAAATTCGAGCTTTCTCAAGAATTGATCATCTTTTCCCACGATGAATATTTTACACTAAAAATGAAACTAAAAATAACTATATACAAATAAATCACAGTAGATTTGCTTGCCTGGTTCGATCATTGACATCATTGGCTTATGTTTCACTTAAAATTTTGAAGAAAAACATACATCAGAGAGTACATACATCAATTTGCACCTTTGACGTACTGTAGCATGTCGCCTAGTGGTCCATTCCCTAGTTTTCAGAGAAAGGGGCATCTTTTTGAGGGACCAAACACGTTGCAGCAAGAAGGTAAAGTGGACCTTTGTCGAACCTTACGATGTCGTGACTCAGTTGACTGAGTTGTCCCTTTGTCTACACAAAATTTGGATGCTGCATTTGACAAAACTCTAATCAAAATAGTTTTGTCTGATCACGATCGCTGGTGTATTTAACATGTATGAACCAACCTTATATTTCACGGAAACTTCTTTACTTTTCATGAAAAAATAATGTTGTTGGTAATTTACAGTAAAAATTGACATCGTTTGTCCTTTCCTTAAAAGTCTCATCTAGTGGGCGATAAACTTATAGCGAAGTCTCATCTAGGTAGTGGGCGATAAACCCATAGCCAAGTCTCATAAAATCGACTAATATAACAGAAAACTCAAAAAAATGTTATATTGTAATTAGAAATTTTGTTTACAAAATCTGTTTCACTAGGTGGCCTTAACGAGGGGATCCACCAGGACAAGTCGGTTGAATGCTTAAGATTGTCTCCGGGTGACAAGGCGAGGGGAGAGAGGGGAAACCTCCTATACTCAAAAGTCTTCAGGCATAGTGGCTTCCCTGTGATTCCCACAGGACTCAACAAAATCGAACGAGTCTACAACACTTTAGGACCCGTTAACGGCGACCGTGGAAATCCCGATTACCGCCTAACGAGGAAAGTGGCGATTGTTTCATCCTTGCCTGTGCATCTCATCTGCGAGGCTCTCTAGGTCAACGTAGTTTCCCTCGTACTCATTGTTTTCCAACAGTGCGCAGAGGGCCTTCTTCAGTTCTGCAAAGGTGGGTCGGTCTGCGGGGTTGGCTCGCCAGCAGTCGACCATCACTTGGTAAAGCTCTGTGCGACAGTGAGACGGTCGCTCCAAACGATAACCGGTCCGAATTCGCCGCATCACGTCCCTCGCTTCCATTGACTGGTATGGTGTCAGACCTGATCAGAAAACGGAATCAATAATGTAATCAATTTAATAATATTGGCAAATTTTAATAGAAATATTACTGTGTTTACTTAAAGGCAGAGAATGCGCCACACATTCACATGAAAAATGACTGGATTTTCCCCAATTTTTATAAGCCTGCGTTTCGTAGCAGATTTCCGGTGAACAAAATCTGGAAACAAAGTTGCTGACCCGATTCCCTGAAAAAAGTAATTCTCCTTCCCAGTTGTTGACATTGGAATGAAGTTATTATTTTGAAATGGCGTGACATCTGCGTTTATCAACGTACTATAGTTATAAATAAAGCGAGAAAATTTCAATAGTCAAATGACTCTAGACGTTTCAAGCTGAGTAGAGTTGATTTACAGATAATCAGGAGTTCAAAGAAAATTGAATTTATTAAAATGTTGAATAAAACTGGAACTCGGCTCAAGTTCTCTTTTTAAACCAAATTTGGAGCGGAAGGAGCGGAAAAGTAATATGTCCGATAGACTGACAGAGGCTCATTGAAAGAGCGATGTTATAGTTAAATTTTAGGGAATAGATCATTTTTACATACCTAAAGTGACGATTTCCCAAACTAGGATTCCAAAACTCCATACATCAGTCTTGTGAGTGAATAAAGAATAGTGGAGCGATTCTGGAGCCATCCATCTGATTGGTAGCGCGCCCTGTTAATCAGAACCAAAAGTGTGACTATTTCTGGCTGGTATGCGTATTTTTAATGGTTCATGGTAAATAATGCGTGTTATTAAAACTTAAAGTTCGCATTATTAACGGTAGAGCAAATTAAAATTAAAATACAAAATGGCATTTGAAATGAAGATCGATAAGCTTGAACTGTCACCGAAAAATTTTCGGTAATTTCATCAGTATTTCTTAAGATTACCTGAGAGGAGCTGAGGTGTCTTCTTTCCTATAAAAAATATTCTAGAATGATTGATAATTATGCCATTTAGAAAATTAGTCATTAATCACTTTATCTTCTTGAGAATCTCACGGGGCTACTGAACACAAAATAAGCCGTTGGTGTGAATTGCAGCTTCGATACTTACTCTGCTGTGTCTTTGTTCGTAAATTTGCCCGGTGTCTCGCACATTACGGGACATTCCAAAGTCTGCTATTTTACATAATTTGTTATGGTCTACAAGAACATTCCTTGCAGCTAAATCTCGGTGGATGATCTGCAATGACAGAAAAATATATCTATTAGAACTTTGGAACTTTCAAGGTCATTTGAGTATAGAATCATACGTATTGTACTCCGTCAAAAAGTCCGACAAAATTAGTGACTTGGGTGTTAAACACTGATGCAAAACTGAAATTATTGCGTTTAAAGAAGATTTTGAATTCATAATTATTTCTTAGTGCCACTATCATAGCAAAATTGTGTCTCCTGTCAGAATTAGTGATTTGGATGTAAGAGACTGATGCAAAACTGAAATTATTAGTTGAAAAAAAAGGGGAAAAAAAGGGGAAAGGAATGCAGTGACCTCGTACTTATATAATAGCAATGTCACTTAAAAAAATAAAACAATAAACATGAAAACAGGAAACTTACGCCTTTGGAAACAAGATAATCCATGCCCCTGGCAACGCAGTAAGCAAATACTGTTAAATCTCTAGAGGTCAAATTTTCCCCATTATCGGAGAAATTGTAATATTGAGCTCTGGTTCTTTGGTCTCGCAGGAATGACAGAAGCTTTCCGTACATAACATATTCCATTATCAAGAGATAAGGCTCTGAAAAGAAGACAAAACAATTTCAATGAAATACCAGGATTCTAAAAGAAATTAATTTGAAAAATTACAGGCTGTGAAAATTGACTAGAAATAATGAGTAACGAGCATCGTGGATATTTTCTCACGGTGACTGGCTTTTTCTTCGAAATTTACAACTTGTTTTAATTTAAGAGCTTTGAATTGGAAAGTGCTTGTGCTGTAACCCAAAGTTTTAATGTCAGTTAGAATAAAATATTTAAGGCTGTATCTTGTGCACTTAAAATCATCAAGAAACTTTTACAAATTTACCATTTCTGGCACATAAATTTAGAAAAAAAAACAGTCCTTTGCAATGAGTCAAGGGGAAAAGGCTACAGTAAAGACAAAAGCAAAAACTTCATATTTTTGGTTTGATGGCGAATTCGCTCTAATTGTAAGCTAAGAATTGATTAATCAAATTTGAAATGTCATAATCCAATCACAAGTCTAGACAAACGTTTAGAGGAGAAGAATTTCATCAACGGACCTTTTTCAGTGCAGCAGCCAAGAAGTTGAACCACATTTGGGTGGGAGCCGAGGTCTTGCATGATGCCCAACTCCCGAAGGAGGTCTTCTCGCTCCTTGCTCGAGGCGCCCTCTTTGACCGTTTTGACCGCCACCAATCGTGTGAGACCCGCGTGTCCACTCAGGTCGTCAGCCTCCGCCTTCCACACCTGAAACCAAACATATTTGTTAGCAATCAGTAGATTTCTCCTTGACAAAACACGAACGAACAGAGGTAAGAAAAATTGTATCGGTTGTAAATGCAGGCGCAGCTTAAACTTTCATCTCATGGTTCACGTATCTTGCACGAGCGACGCGCTTCAAAGCTTGGGCATCCAATTGCATTACTGGATTTGAAGGAACATTATATTTCCTGATACATTGGGCATCGATACGATATCTTATGTGTTATTCACAACTGTTGAAAGAACTATACATCTAAAAAATCGTGGTCATGTACCGATATTACTCATACTCATGTTGCGGTGTACATCTCGTGTGATATAGGTGCAGATAAGCTCCACTTATAAGAGTGACACAAGGGCCTAAACAGGTGACATACGTAGCAAAGCATTAAATGTTGGTAAACCTAACTATGACAGTTTTACGTACATCGGTGTCCCAAAGGAACAGGGACCGTAAGTAAGTCACTTGTTCCGATACTTAAACCCACTCAGAAGACACCGAGACATAAGTCAAACCCTTCCTCCTAACATGAGCGAAAAAAGAAGAAGAAAGAATAAAGTTGAATTCTGCCTATGTATTACTTACTTTTTTAAAATTGCATTCTTCAACCACTTTTTTATCCACTTAGATTTTGGAAGGCTACCGGGCTACTCCCTTACTTGAGACGTCACAAAAAGCATAGAAAATATCAAGCCTGTTTTCAGTATATTGTGTGTATGTGCACCTCTATTAAAGGGGTAATATGAATTTTCACGATCGCAAGCATTATTAACACCAAAATGTGAAAAATTATTTGCACGTATATGAGTGCTAACACTTTTTCTGATATGTTTTTTACCTCTGTAGCGAAGATTCACATTGAATGAATTCATTAGAATCCTGCTTTGACCTAATCTTTCCCTCCTTGTTAGGAACCTGCGAGGTATTTTAAGTACAATCCTTTAAGGTATAATGACACCCCTTACAGTCAGAGTGCCTTAATTAATAATTTACTGCCGGCCTCATGAAAAAATTTGTCTTAAGCAAATGCGAGGGTCTTTGTTCCTCCATTGTACCACATTTTACTTCCGCATTTTTATAGAAAAAAATCCTGACTATCGAAGCCTCTCTGTTGCATCTGTTAGTGTGTAATCCCATTTTTTATTCGTCTGTCGTTTTTTCTTTATTGATTTGATCGTTCTGGTCGCTCTGGCGGATTTAGCACGCTGCATGGATGGAGGCCTAGAGGTCAGGTTTTCCAGCGAATCGAGTGTTTTGTGCGAACATGAAGCGAGACAGGTTGGGGTCACCGCGACGAGCGCCGGGGTCACAGGTCGCAATAATGATCGCTGTCCAATTCGCGACTGTCGCCCAACAGCGCCGCGCGCCGCTGCCCCGAGCTGCTCCGCCTCGCCGCGAGGCCGCTCCTCGGAAAAAATGCAATCGTCCCGGCCATCGCGGCCGGTTTTCAAGTAAAATAGTTCACTTTTGGACAAATGCGACATCCTTCCCCCGCACGTCCTCCGTTTCGTTGGAAAACAAATCCGCTTTGTATTCATCGGGGTTTTCGAGGGATTTGTTGTGAAAAGGGAATGAAAGGGTATTTTCTCAATCTATTCTTTGGTACTTCATCATCCAACCCAACCCAACCCAGCTCAGCACACACTAGAAAAAAAACTTCGCACTGGAAAAAAAAGTCGCTTGGATCTAGAGTCCAGACTTTTGAAAACAATGACAAGAAAAAATACTCTTGATTCAATCGGATTTTTGCTTGAGTCAAAAGGAAATCCGCTTAAATAAAGAGGCTTGGTTCTCGATCTAACCACAAATCCAACTGAATCAACAGCATTTTTTCTGGTCCATGTTTTTAAGAGTCTGAGCTCCAGATCCAAGCGACTTTTTTTTCCAGTGCACGGCCGCATCCGTACCTATCCCAACTCATTCCTCGTACTTCACTTCCGTGCATTGAGCAGAAAATACGAACGTGTACTTGAATACACGTTGAATATAGTGCAGCGTCCTAGTGCTCAAGGGTTGGGTGAAACGACACCTCTTACGGAATGTTCCGTGGTATCGTTTTTGAGGCGCGAAGCTTAAAAAATCCGTATTTTTTGAGCAGATTGTGAAGTTAGAAGTGCATTTCAAACTATTCTGATGCACTCAATGCGATTTTTCAGCTACATTCTGAGAAAAGCAACTCTTCTCTTTCCTCTAGCTAAAGTTGGCAACGGGTCCATTGGCATCCTATCCAATGAATTGGAATTGTCTTTATCCAATCCGAAATAAAACAGTCTTGAGTTAATCTCGAGTTTTCGAAGTTGCAACGGTGTAAAGAGCCCTCTCTCGGTGCGAGAGTCGTTGTTGTATGCTGTTCATTGATCAGTCCTGGGAGAGCAGTCGCCGCGCCGTAGTGGCAATGAAAACTCGGCTAATTATACCGGACCCACTGGACCTCTTCAGCCCTGAGCGGAATTTGTCACTCGTCACTATTTGTTCCGCACTTGAGTGTTGCTTTGCATACCTCCTCGCGATTAACTCTCTAACTCCGATCCTCGCCGAACGCTGATCCAGCGAGGGTCAATGTAACGCCATCCCAACTTGTCTATACAAACCTAAAACGCGACAGTTCAAGCATAGGCTCTATACTTAAAATTTAAATTTCCAGACGAAAAAATGGTACGAATGGTTGAAATTTAGGGTGAATAAGCTTATTTCAATACATATATCAGATATCTGGAAGTGGTTGCGTTCTTTAAATTCAAGATACAGGGTTATTCAAAAGTCACGTACCGCTGGCCATGAGGGGGTGGTCATTTGAAATTTTTGAGTTGCCCCCCGCCCCCTCCCCTCGAGGGGATCAAAAACTGGAAAGTACCTAAAAAAATGTTCCCCCTCGATATGCGGAAAAACGTCTTAAACCGCAAATCGATCGTAACTAGAGCTAAAGTTATGGCCAGTGGTGCGTGACTTTTGAATAACCCTATATACATGGCGTAATTTTCCTTCATCACAGGATGCATATCGCACAGTCGACACCAAACATCACCGCTCTTCAAATGTGAAGAGGTCTCATTCGCTTTATCAACGCGTGTAAGAAGTTCTTTCATACATAAGAGGAGTGAAAATAGAGTCGGATCTTGCTTCCTTTGTGACTTATTACCCTTTGCAAGACTTCAAGGGAATTTTACGAACGCATTGATTGAAAAGACTTCAACGCATGAGTAGAAAAGTATACCGTCGACACATGGTATATACTCAATACGGTGCTGTTTCGGTCCGCGGTTCATAAAAGTTCGAATTATCCGCAGTACTTCTGCGGGTTCAATTATCGCGGATAACTGAGGTCCTTCTTTAAAAGATCGTATTGGATAGTAGTTCAATAATGTATGTTTTGATTCAAAACAATAGAATATGACCCAAACAAAAATTTTAGGATTCAAGTTGGAAAAGCTGAAAATGTCACTCTTCATTGTCATTTTGTACTCATAAGTATAAAAAATCTATCACAAAAAACACGTTCCCTCAGAATACTAAATTGACTTTTATGGCTATGCATGTGTTTACATGCTGACCCGATCGATATCGATACAAGAAACATCCATTTTAACCAGTAGGATCGCTGCATACTCCCTACATCTTCTTCGCCTATCGTTTTGTCTATCAATTTTAGCCAATCAGCCCACTGCGTCACCGAGTATGAAGAGTCGTAAATCGGACGAGGTGGACTGTTGTGAGCCCGAGCTTTGAGCTTGATATGCAGATCGTCCAATCGAGTGCGGAGCTTGGACCGTGGCTTTTCCACTCGCCACAAAGGACCCGTGACGCAAGCGGTAGCTCTCCCATCGGATCGGATCGGAGAAGGTATGAGCAAGTTGCGCAAGCTCCTCACGCAAAAATTTATGCGTTTTCGATAAGGCCGAGCGAGCCGGGGCCGGGGCGGGCACTAACGAAGTGACGCGGCGAAGTGCCGCTGCGGATGAGCCCGGCACGATTATCGGCGGCAATAAATTCGTGGCATCGATCGGCCCTGCTTTATTGCCGGCTCAAAACAAACGCCATTAAGGCTCGCGTGAGCCGAGTCGCTCCCGAGCCCGAACCCTCCGCTCCGACCGACGACCAACCCTTCTCGCCGAGCGCGAGGGACAAATGCGTCATAAGTTGCGCCGACAGCCGGGGCACCGGGTTCCTCTTCCACTCACTTAGCTTTTAATAGAGCCTTTGAAAGTGTAATTTGTTCATGCATTCATACTGACTCGGTGAGCTGAGAAAGAATACTTAAGTAGTAGGGACGAAATCAGTCTGGGTGTTGGTACATTGTGTAAACTCCAACCACGTTTTTCAGTGGCGTGGCGTGCTTTGCGATACATCGATTTATGTGTCATTCAAACCTATGGAAACGATCGATAAACAGGGTGTTCGCAGCGAATACCTTAATAATCGATTCTTTACCATAGGTTTAAATGGCATAACAATCGATACATCGCAATTACTCAGTTTGTTCAGTATTCTGCCGCACTGAGGAAAAACGCCGTATGAGCATGTGAATGTTGCCAAATTACTACTCAGAGGATTTTTTAAGAAATCTTTTAAAAAAACAATAGTTTGATTAAGAGGAATTTTTATTTTATTACTCTTGATAATAGTTACTTTTATAGGATATATTTCACCTTGAGGTCAAATGTCTTTTTGAAGAGCCGCGGTTATTTTTTAAGAAAGTTACGAATCTTTTTAGTTAGAATTTTCAGAGTTTTTCGATCAAATTACGAACGAAATACTCTGAAAAATCGGAAGAAAATTATGCCGAATTTTCCTGAAAATCCATGGTTTGACGAAGGAAATAGGGCCGACGGCTGATGGCACATACGGTGTTTTTCCTAGCAAAGCAGTATTACCTACTCTTATTTTTTTTCCAATATTGTCGACAATCAATGACCCTGTTTCAAACTTCAGCTAGAGATAAAAGAAGAGTTGTTGATTGTAAAAATGTCTCGAAAATGAAAAGTCTTTAATACGCTCCTAACTTCACAATTTGTGTCGAACATTTGTTACACGGCATGTGTGAAAATTTTGTTAGAAGTTCCACTCCATCCAACCCTTGCGCCCTAAGATGCTTCACAGTACTCAATATGGCTAACGTATTTCCATGCGCAAATCGTCAGGAAGCAGGAAGTCTCATCAACGTAAGGAAAGTGTAAATATGAACACGCCGGTTGATAAAGTCCCGTCTCGTCACGTGTGTTTTAGCGGGTTGACGTCGGCCATGTTGAATACTGCGTAGCATCCTAGTGCGCAAGGGTTGGATGGAACTACTCCTCTTACGAAATGTTCACCTGTGCCGTAATAGGTATCGTTTTGGGAGCGGGAACCTTCAGATAAACACTTATTTTTTACGCAAATTGTGTAGTTAGGAGTGGATTTCAGACCTTCCCAATACGCTCATCGTTATTTTTGAGCCATATTCTACGAGAAACAACTCCGCTTTAGGCTCTACCTGTTTGCGACAGGCTCATTTGGGCAGGATTGCTGAACCAGATTTCTTGAGGAAAATGACTTCTGGATAAATTTCACCATCGATTTCTTACGTCACACAAGCTGTTTAAAAGTCACTGCGGAACGGGAGCAACTCATTGATTTAGGACGTAGGATGTATGGTCAAAAAACTGGATGAACTTTCTGAGTTGTACATCCAAGAATAAAGGTCAATTTAAACATCACCAAGTCTGCAAATCTGACGTCGGCCAATTTATTTCTTTCTCAAATATCAATCGTTCCTTTTTTTGTGTGACCTTTTTCAAGAATCTCGGTCAAAAAAAATAGAAACGATCTTCCACAGGAGTGTGAGAATAACGGAAGCTTCCTATTTTTTTCCAAAGCGAAAATATTCTCAGAGGCAAAAATAAGATGACCACCCTTCAAACATAAATGAAGGGCTTGGAGGACAAGTCGCGTAAATGCAGTTTTTGAAGAAATTGATGTATTACTGATTTCAAGTAAAACTAGTCTTAATACATATTTTGTGAAAAAATTACTCCCAAATTCAAATTTTTGAGCGTCAAAAAGTCACTTTGAACTTTCTTTCTACCATGGGGATCTATGTAATTTAGAAGCTTCAATCACTTATTTCTCAAAATAGCAAAAACTGCTTTTACGCGTCTTGTCCTTCCTTAAATAAGGATATTTCATTGATATTCAAAACTGAAACGGCCAAAATTCAATAAAGCTTGATATATGATGCTTGTATGTTTCAAAATGATGGCACCTATTGTGATGCAACTCTTGCTTCGGGCAAGCGTGATGGTAACCGGTGAATGACCATTTTTCATCGTTAGCAATTTCTGAAGTGTCCCGATTACTTGCGCCTAGATTCTGATAAGGATCGCGCCCCACAACCCGCGGGAGGAAGCATCGATAAATTCCTGCAGACGACACACAGTGCTGCCGATTTCGGCTTTATTCCTTCTTTTCACTAGTAACATGTTTCTGGAGAGAATCATATTAGTAAGAAAAAGAAATATTCTACGGCTTCAGACATTGTGTTTAATTCGATTTCGGCACTAAATATTACTTCATTCTGGATTTTTCTCTGGAAATTAGATTCACTCCCCCGCCATAAATAAATTCTGAGAAAAACGTTTTCAGAATCTCAAATATTTTTAATGTTCAAAATTTAGCAATTTTACCCCCCTAGCGCATTCATTGAGTTAACTGATAATGGAGATGTTGCATGTGTGAGGAATTGGCAATTTGACTATTGATTCTTNAATTGGCAAAGCGGGATATTGCATTCTATCAAAGAGACCTATGTGCAACTGAATGCGGAACTCATGAGCCGCGGGCATGGCAAGAGAGCCTTGTGGACAGGGCTCATGAGTTAATGAGCACGACTACCGCAACCACGAGGAACGTGACGCGGCGTCCTCCTCCGTTGACGTCACTGGCGCACAATTATTCTCATTCACTCGCCACGCAAAGAGACTAACGAGCACACCCCATATTTCTCACTTCCACATAGGTCTCTTTGCTAGAACTACGTCCATTTCTCACTTCCACATAGGTCTCTTTGGTAGAACTACGTCCAAATATGAACACGCCGGTTGATAAAGTCCCGTCTCGTCACGTGTGTTTTAGCGGGTTGACGTCGGCCATGTTGAATACTGCGTAGCATCCTAGTGCGCAGGGGTTGGATGGAACTGCTCCTCTTATGAAATGTTCACCTGTGCCGTAATAGGTATCGTTTTGGGAGCGGGAACCTTCAGATAAACACTTATTTTTTACGCAAATTGTGAAGTTAGTAATGGATTCCAGACCTTCCCAATACGCTCATCGTGATTTTTGAGCCATATTCTGTGAGAAAAAACTCCTCTTTAGGCTCAAATGTTCACCTGTGCCGTAATAGGTATTGTTATGGGAGCGGGGAGCTTCAGATAAATGCATATTTCTTACGCAAATAATTATGAATTTAGGAGTGGATTTCAGACCTTCCCAATACGCTCATTGTGATTTTTGAGCCATATTCTATGAGAAAAAACTCCTCTTAAGGCTGTACCTGTTTTCGACAGGCTCGTTTGGGTAGAATTGTTGAACTAGATTTCTTGAGGAAAATGACTTTTGGATAAATTTCACCATCGATTTCTTACATCACACAAGCTGTTTAAAAGTCACTGCGGAACGGGAGCAACTCATTGATTTAGGACGTAGGATGTATGGTCAAAAAACTGGATGAACTTTCCGAGTTGTACATCCAAGAATAAAGGTCAATTTAAACATCACCAAGTCTGCAAATCTGACGTCGGCCAATTTATTTCTTTCTCAAATATCAATCGTTCCTTTTTTTGTGTGACCTTTTTCAAGAATCTCGGTCAAAAAAATAGAAACGATCTTCCACAGGAGTGTGAGAATAACGGAAGCTTCCTATTTTTTTCCAAAGCGAAAATATTCTCAGAGGCAAAAATAAGATGATCACCCTTCAAACATAAATGAAGGGCTTGGAGGACAAGTCGCGTAAATGCAGTTTTTGAAGAAATTTATGTATTACTGATTTCAAGTAAAACTAGTCTTAATACATATTCTATGAAAAAATTGCTCTCAAATTCAATTTTTTAAGCATCAAAAAGTCAGTGTGAGCTTTATTTCTGCCATAAGGATCTATGTAATTTAGAAGCTTCAATCACTTATTTCTCAAAATAGCAAAAACTGCTTTCATGCGTCTTGTCCTTCAAGCCCCTTAAATAAGGATACTTCATTGATATTTAAAACTGAAAAGGCCAAAATTCAATAAAGCTTGATGCTTGTATGTTTCGAAATGATGGCACCTATTGTGATGCAACACTTGCCTCGGGCAAGCGTGATGGTAACCGGTGAACGACCATTTTTCATCGTTAGCAATTTCTGAAGTGTCCCGATTACTTGCGCGTAGATTCTGATAAGAATCGCGCCCCAAAACCCGCGGGAGGAAGCATCGATAAATTCCTGCAGACGACAAACAGTGCTGCCGATTTCGGCTTTATTCCTTCTTTTCACTGGTAACATGTTTCTGGAGAGAATCATATTAGTAAGAAATGTTCTACGGCTTCAGAAATTGTGTTTAATTCGATTTCGGCACTAAATATTACTTCATTCTGGATTTGTCTCTGGAAATTAGATCCACTCCCCCGCCATAAAGAAATTCTGAGAAAAACGTTTTCAGAATTTCAAATATTTTTAATGTTCAAAATTTAGCAATTTTACCCCCCTGGCGCATTCATTGAGTTAACTGATGATGGAGATGTTGCATGTGTGAGGAATTGGCAATTTGACTATTGATTCTTATGTAAAAGTTTGCGAGAAACACGTTGGTGCCACTGGTTTTCTCTGAAATCAACTCCCAAGCTCAAAAAAAGCTCTGAAGTTGATGCCAAAATGGAGGGGCTATCACACGCTATCCTGAGAGTCCACCTCTACATCAAGACAAAATCTCCATGCAAAAATATATGGAGCAAATACATTAGCAGGGATGCCACTTTATTTGGGGACTCTAAAACTGAAAACACGGCATCCCTGCTAATGTATTTGCTCCCTATCTTCGCATGGAGAGTTTGCCTTGATGTAGAGGTGGACTCTCAGAATAGCGTGGGATATCCCCTCCATTTTGGCCTCAACTTGAGAGCTTTGTTTGAGCTTGGACCAGAGAAATTGGGCCATTTCAGAGAAAACCAGAGGCACCATCGTGTTTCTCGCGAACTTTTACTTAAGAATCAACAGTCAAATCGCAAATTCCTCACACATGCAAAATCTGCATTCATACCTTTGTACTCACTTTATGAGTGGACCGGCAACCACGGAGAGACACGCGCGTGTGCAGAAGAGCCCATGCACTTTGCACTTGGTGCCGTAAATAAAGGCGATTTTAATTATGACGCCGTGGAACAAAGCACGAGTCATTGCAGCGAATTTACGGCTCTGTCCCCCATTTCTGCTCCCCGATAAACCTAGCCAGCACCCACCCTCACCGTGAGATGATCAATTTTGTGCAATAATCACTATGATTTTTCGCGAGGGCGCTGAACCGTAAAGTGATTTACGACCCTCTCTTCGCCAGGCTGAGTTTTCGCATCGGACACCCGATAGAAAAACGGCTTCGCGATAATGGAATTTGATCGTCGGATCGTAAAGATGAGATCAAAATGCCAATGATATACATTACGCAAAATCACGCTTTTTTTCAGAAAAGTTATGAAACCTTCTAGAAATATCCAAGCGGCCTCGTGAAGGATGACGGCATGTCAGATCTACTGATGGTGGTTTTAACGGTTTCTTTGAAAAAAGAAAATTTTAACACAGGGGACGGCTCTCATGACATGAATGCGTATACATAAGATTAAATAATAGATGGCGTAATGTGGTCGAATTTTTGTTAGAAGACATTGATTTAATAAGAAGGCGAGAAAACGATAATACAGTAGCGATGTCGAAACATGTCTTTCCTTAAGCTGTTAAAGTCGCAGAAATAACGTATTAGCAGATATATAGCCAGAATTTTTTACGTCATTCATATGAGTTTTATAAAAGAATTATTTTTGAAAAATACTTCATTTTATTTGAGCAAAATTTTTCCGGAAGAGCAGGCATTAAAACAGAAAATATGATTGAAAAAAATTGGCCCCACGTTGGAAAAGGAAAACGAGAAAAGTTTAATTATTTATTTATTTACTGTTATTTTCTTTTCTTTCTTTCTTATTCGCTTGTATTATCGAGTGGTCATTGGCACTGACCAGTAGCGATCAGTAGCACTAATTACAATACCGGAAAACAATTCTACCAATATTTGACTGAAAGATAATTTTTTCAAAAATATTTCCCTTAAGAAGGGAGCAGGATTATTGAAGCATTAGCTTGGGACTTTCTCACGAGGTTTCGATCAAATCGACAATGGATTCTTTGCACGAGTTGTCATGAGTAAAGCAGTTGACGGGTAATGAAAGGCGAAAAAAAATGAAAGAAAAAAACCCTTTCGTTAATTAATTACCTGCACATGCCCGGTATACGCGCATGCGCCGCGGGTATGTGATTAAGTCGCCGTTAACTGTTGGAACTGTTGCCAGATCACAGGCTGCGAAAAATTATTATTCGCAATACGTTTTTGCGACACGACAGAGAAGCATAACATTGAATATAAGGGGTGCGCAAAAAGTTGTCAAAATAGGGGGAGATATTACTCTAAACTACTAATTAAAACATGAGAGAGCAGTGCTCTCTCGTTAACAACTGCACCAATCTAAACATAGCTTTTTCACGGGAGAAGGGAATTAATTCAAAATCCGGGAATATGATACACCTGTCCAGTGTCCATGGGATGAATCAACATTTTCTAAGGGGCGAGTTTCATTTTTATTTTATACCGGTTGGAATCAGCTGAACATTTGATGGCAAAAAACGTTATTTGGTAAATCTGAGTGATGTTTAACGAAGTCACTTTTCGAAAACCGGCAGTGTAGGGTCCCTATTCACTGGATCTTTCAACTCCAGGGTGTCTACTGAAACAGGCTGGTGAAAAATAAGTACTTTTACAGTACTTTTTCAGTACATTCTCAAGAAATTCAGTACCTCCTCCGACAGACAAATTCCGTACTTTTTCAGTACCTCCATTTGACGACATTCGAAAAATTTCAAAAATTTGAAATTGCGGCAAAAATGACAAAAAATTAAAAAAAATTCGGACCTTTTGGCGGAATTTCCGGACTTTTTCAGTACTTCCGGACCGCCCTTAAAAAATCAGTACTATTTCCGGACTTTCCGGAAATTCCGGACTTGTAGACACCCTGAACTCTAAACGGAACACTGGAGAAAAAACACATTGGATTTAGAGTCCAGACTCATGAAAACATTGACAAGAAAAAGGACTCTTGATTCAATCAGATTTAAGCTTAAATCAAAAGGAAATCCGCTCAAATTAAGAGGATTGTTTCTTAATCTAAGCTTAAATCTGATTGAATCAAGAGTATTTTTTCTTGTCGATGTTTTTAAGAGTCTGGACTCTAGATCCAATGTGTTTTTTTTTCCAGTGTATCCAGCTTTTGAGCTTCGATGTTTTTCGACAGAACAATTGCAACTCAGCAACCTCTTTGGCGAAAACAATCAAGTCAGCGTTGCCAGCGGATCTGTAAAGGGAGCAGTGGCGTAGCGAGAATTGCGATAAATCGATTGTTATGCCATTCAAACCTATGGTAAAGAATCGAGTATTAAGGTGTTCGCTGCGAACACCCTGTTCATCGATCTTCTTCCATAAGTTTAAATGGCATAACAATCGATAAATCGCAAAGCACGCCACGCCACTGAAAGGGAGCCTGGAGGCTCTGAGCGGACTCAAAGTAGGGGCGCGATCTCCAAACCAAGAAAAGGCAACGATCAATCACCTCACCTCACCCTGCCCTCCGATCGACTACCAATGCTCAGCGCCCCGCTGCTGGCTTCTTCGGCGCCTTGATTGGTTTTCAGTCGGGCCTCGCAGCTAATTAACTAATTACGCTTTGATACGTCGCGCTTGCGTCTAAGTCTCCCGGCTAGAAACCCGCTCTCTCGCCCGGAAAGTTGTTCAACTCAGTCGCTCAACTGATATTTTAAAGGCACTTTAAAGTTTTGAATTAAATTTGCATTTTTATTAGACTTTAACGATCTTATACTGAACAATAGGTCGACTGGAAACGTCAGCTACCGCAGAATTGCCGCTGGGCCAACCAGGGGTTCCTGCTTGGACAAAGAGTTATCCTTTCGGATTCTTTTCACGTGTTTGGTCCATATTTTTAAGTCTGAGGTTGTTATTCTATGGTAGTATGTAATTTAATTATATGAGAAATTTTAGGTATGGTAGTAGGCAGCCCGAAAACATGACGTGATAAAAACATCAATTAAAACGTGCGAAACAAGGCTGAAACAATAAATCAACGCAGGACGTTAAATTAACTATATCTAGCTCTGATAATTAGTTCTGAATTTTGAGAAAAATTAACCGTTTTTGGCATTGAATCAGTAAGAACGAAAACACACCAACTCGGAAAAATGAAAATAATCTAGACACACAGAAAACTGCACGGTGGGTGAAGAAGTTAGTTAAAGAAAAAGATTTTTGCTGCTGAAAGACAAGTGCTTATGGACACTTCAAAGGTTCAAGTTGGAACAGACGCGCTAACTTCAATGGCTTTTACGTAAGTTAACTGTTTCAAATGGAAATTGAGCATTTTCGAGTTACCGAGTTGGTGTGTTTTCGTTCTCACTGATTCAATTAGTAATGTGACATGTCTTTAAGTACAATAAAGATAAACGACTCAAAAACACAAATTGCCATTGGCAGCAATTCCGATCATTGTATGTTGATTCATAATTCAAGAAACCCTCATGTCAGTTGCTTGCGGCTGTCAGGAGGTGGACTGGCCGGCCGTCTGTTCCTGGCACATGCGAACAGTAGTTGCCTGAACTTGCTTTTCTCCCCACTTTCAAATAAAGAAGGGGGGAAAACAATTCTAGAAATGAATTTTGAATGATAATTACTCACCTGCCCGAAGTTGCCCTGTCCAAGGACCGTTTGTAGGCGAAGTTTTTCCCGCGGGAACTCCCATTTCGAGCTCGGTGTAGGTACGATCGTCAGTCCGCCAGTTTTCTCCATTTCCCAACCCTAGAAATAACGTCATATTATGTTAATAAAGGTCGAGACACATCCAAAGGCAGATCTCTTTTGGTTTGACTTATTACCGTACTATTCATCATTACTTTATCTTGGAATTTTGGTATTGTCCATTCTACAAATCCTACAGCACATTTACTCTGCATAAAAACGGCGCATGTTTTTTACACCATTCTGAAGGCTTGTAATGAAAAGTTTGAGGCCTCTGTTGGTTATAAGACATTTCGTCAACGATTTTTTGTCCGAGCACTTGTTTTTTCCAGTAGTTTAAGTCCACGCGTTTTTTCGACAGGGGAGTTTTGGTCCAGTTACCAATTATTGAGACCCAAAGTTAACTGGTCAACATGTAAATACAAACAACATTTGCTCACGACGTTTTTGGATGAAATGTGTAATGCCTTGGAAGAATGAGGGTTTGCTCGTTTTTTGTTTGTTTGGTTGGCCAAACGGAAACAAATATATAATTGAGAATTTTGGCGTCAATTCCATGCGGGAAAATTCACGAAAACTCTCTACACCTCTTTGGTGCAACAGCACTTAATTAACTTTCAAGAAAATCCCATCTTCTTGTACCTGAACTGGATGAACCTTTTGATTTTCCTCAGCTAAAGGCTCTTAGATTTTGTCATTCTTGGTACGTTGGGGCGCCTTTAATCTCGTATGATACTGCGCAACACCTACGTCCCGAAATAGTTGCTTGAAACGCCGTAGCACTCCGCGGCGCGGCGCGGCGGGCGACCAGCGTGACAAGCGCCTAGGCGCCTACAAACCTAACAGGGATACTTCACGCATTGCGCAACGCGTGAAGTATCCCGTTAGGTTTGTAGGCGCCAGTGCGCATTTTGCTCTGTGTTAGGCTCTCATATTTAAACTCACGGAGTTAGCGTTTTTCAACTCATGATTTTGAAATGTTTGCACGCTCTGCGCGGATTATTCTCATTTAAATTGATGAAAAAAAGAAGAAAAAAAATAAAAATGTATTAAAGGAAAATATAACGAGTGTTTTAAAAATATGAAGGTGGTCTCGTGTTTAATTTAATTTTATAGTTTGTGCTTTTACTGTGCTGCAGCGTGGTGTATTCGCAACCAAAGGCTCAAAATTGGACGTGTTTGACTAAACAAGATCGATGTTAAAGTGGGTTAAAACCACCAAAGATTGCGTCCTCCTCGGTTTTTTCTCTCTCTTTTTCATTTTTCTACCGTTCTTTTAAACACAAGTACGGCTCATTGAGATTAATATCGACGCCATCGCTTGGACAAGGTTTTACAAATATTTGCCACGTTTTAAAAATATAATGGTTTTATAATGAAGTAATATTATCATTTAAAAAAGGTATATATATATATACGGTATATTTTAAATCGACACTTTTATTCACCAATGAAAATTTGAAAGATGAATCAAAAGAAGAAAATAATATTTCATTTAAAAAATGAGTTACCATCTCACCTTCTTCTCTCTCAATTTTCTAATTCGATATTGTCAATATAATTTTACATACGGACTGAAATATAACCTTTGGACCGAGTCACTGTTTCTTACTTTACGAGTGGACGTAAAATACTGGACTAAACAGGTGCCCGGACAAAAAATCGTTGACGGAATGCCTCTGTTAAATACACATGTTTTTGACTGTTATATGATTCGTCAAATTAATTTTCTACCTTCTCAATTGTTTTGTTTGTTTTTCTTTCATGTCTTTTTTCACTGTAATTCTTCCTATTATAGGTCAAATATATATAAGAATTACTAATGGCCACTTACTAAATGCTGCGGTACTCTTGGAAGTTTCGTGGTCATAGGAGATGACGTCACCAGTCCGTTAATCTCTAGGGGACTTCTGTTGTATTCGGATGAATACTCCGAACCATCGAATACCTGCAAAAAAAAATAAGAGAATGGAAATATTTCCAAAATGGAAGTAGTATTTTGTAACCAATAGCGAAATATTTTTAGGAATGTTTTCTATCGAGGAACAGGATCTTTACCGTGACTCAGCTTTGTGATCACCACCTATAAGTCTTTGAATTGACTCGAGACATCTAGAGGACCCATTAACAAAGTAAAGGTAATATCCAAGTGTATAAATTTTCATGTAGGAATCAGCTCGTCCTTTCAAGACCAAAATTGGACACCAATTTGCTCAATAATCATACCAGCCTCAACTGCACGGCAATAGAAATGATCGGAACCTTATAGACTTTTCACTACATTTGGTGTCAATTTAAGGGTATTTATGTGCGTAGGCCCTCTTTCTTCTTTTCATTTCAGTTAACTTGCTAACCAAGTAATTTTATGTTTCGCCCTTTGCTTTTCTTTTCTTTTCTTTTCTTTTCTTCCATTCATCTAGTAATTTACAACAGTCAAAAGTGCTATTAGAATTTTAAGTAGTCTTAAGAGGTATAGTAAATTGTAAAATGACCCACTTTGGTCTGCACAATGCATTGTAACGTTACGCCAATTGTAATGTACTGAAGAAAGCATAAAGAAAAAAAGATTAAGGACAAAATGTGTCACCTTTTCTTTGTCGATTTCTAAAGTTAGCTCTGCCATGAAACCAGCCAACTCTACAACATTATTTAATTTTGATTGAAGCGAATTTTTTTTAAAGTCTGAAGAGAAGATGAAAAAAAATTCTTCGCGAGAAGAACCAACTTACCTTCTTTTTATTGTATCCTAGTATAAGCCTGGCAACGACAACAGCTCCCAGAATAAGCGGAACCATGGCGATGAACGCGAGCACATACGTGAAAGTGCCAAGACCATCAGGATATATGGGTCCGGCCTCCTCCAGGGGCTGAAGAACCGTGGTGTTCTTCGCGTTCACCACGGCAGGGAACGGATATTTCGTCGTCGTCAACTGCGGCGGGTCCGTAGTCTGCTCCCGGAAGAAGTACTGCGGCGGGGTCACATTATCCGGCGTTGCGTGGATCTCATACACGACGGACGTGAAATTATCCTCACTCTCAATCGCTTCAGTCACCTCTGGCTGAGGCGAGGGTGTCGTCTTTGGCGTATCTCTTTGGTGTGATGCGGTAAGCATTGGATCGACGGAAGTCCGCAGCAAGGAACTATCGAGGTAGCTGCGTTGCGTCTGCTCGCCGCTAGGGGTCTCTGCCGTGCGCGCTGAGGCCGGTTTCCCCGTGACCACGGTTGTGGAGGTGCGACCGAAGCTCCTCTCGGTGGCCCCTGGACTCCGCGAGGCGGCACGAGTGGTGGTGTCGCGTCTTGGGGTCGAGGAGGTCAGCGACGTCACCCTGGTGGAGATCTCCGACCCGGAGGTCACCTCTGCCGCGTGGGGCGCCTCGCTAGAATTCGTCGTAGACGGTTCTACCTCGTAATGGTAAAGCTTGTCGTCAGACTTGGACTTATTACTAATGTTCACAATCTCGTACACGCTGGAAACTTTCGGAGGCTCGTTATCGTCGGAGTACTTGTGATTGGACGCCTGCACGTCCGTACTGGTTTCATTATCGGTGACGGGCTCCATGCTGAGGCACTGCTTGTACTCGTCGGTGTGCTGGAACGTTCGTCGCTTCAGGATTTTGGCGCAGTCGATTCTCGCGGCTGCGAGCACGGGCGACGGTGCCGCAGCCTTGCGGAAGAGACCGGCGATACTGGAGCCTCGCGAGCGCACGCGCAGTTTCGGCGCTGAATTCCGCTCGACGGCCTTCCGGTCCAGCGTGACGTCCATCTCGTCGTGGAGGTCGTCCTCCGTCCGAGCGGTCGTCGAGGAGGGCCGCCTCGCCCGTTCTGGAGAGATCTCCAAGGAGTTCACTCCACTAGGAGGCGCCAACTTGCGGCCGAAATCTAAGAACGGCATGATGGCTTCTTGCGGCACCTCCTGGTCGATCGGCCGGAAATGATTGTAGAGCGAGTAGGACATCGTTTGCGGGAAGACTTCCGTGGAGACGGATGTGGGTATCGTGCTGGAGATGCGGCGTTTCTTGCTGCGGCCCTCCCAGCCGGGCGAGGATTCGGTGGTGTGGAACAGGGGGACGATGGAGCCTCGGTGGCGTGCGGGTGTGACCTCGGTGGTGTTGCGCTCTCTTGTCGACAGAAGGCGCTCCTTCCGTTTGGGAGTCGGGTCCGCGAGTTTGTCCCGCGAGGTGGGCGGGTCCGGGGCTCGACGTGCGGTGGGCACCTCGCCGGAACAAAGCTCGAGCCCTTCGCAGCCGAGCGTCTCCGTGTCGTCCAACTTCTCGCTGGAGACCGCCTCCTTTGTCTCCATGGAGGCGGATTCCCGGGACTTGACGACAACGTTCTTTGACTCCGTTTGTTCTTCGCGGCTCTCGATCTGCAAACAGATGAAACAATATGCATCCACACTATAAGAAAACAGGATATTTCTAGTGATATATAATTAAACCCTCAGACCTTTACCTCTTACCAATTTTTTGCATAAGAAGCAAACAGTGAGCTGATTATTGTAATTGATGGACGAGGCTATAGACAGGGATGACATAGGACGAATGCAACGATCCCACTGGTGCAAAAGGGTGGTTGCAATGGACGAAGGTGCAGGTAAGTAATAGACTAAGTAACGGCAACCGACAGAAGACAATACAGTTAGTCCATCATTTCCCACCTTCGTTTATAAGAACCGCCTTTTTCAAGCGATAGGATCGCTCCATACTTTCTATGCCTTCTTTGTCTATAGCTTTGTCTATCAATTTCAATAATCAGCTCTCTGGACGGTTTAAACAAGAGATGCCTTTCTACGTTGGGAGTTTTTAAGACTGGTAAGGTTCTTTCTGGTTCGTAAGTACAAACCAATGTTAGAGAATCTTAACTAACGAAGGTATGAACACCTTTAGAACAGAGTTCCTGTGACAGTTAATGCACAAGCCAACTTCTTCACACTTTCTGTTGGTGCCTCGAAGATAACCTTATACCGCAATCACACGCTGAATGTGGGAGCTGAATGTGGCTTGAATGTGGAAGTCGTCGGTCCGATGCCTGAATTTTGCGCTTGTCGCGCATAATTCAGCAACATTCTCAGCGACCAGCGGATTCCATGGTGTCGGATTTGTCTGAACTATTCGAATAGATTTGATACACATCTGGATGAAAATAACTCGAATTTGCAAAATTTTAGCTGTTGAGCGATGACTGTTGACGTCAATATTCAGGTGCCAAATTCAGCGTGTGATTCCGGCATGAGTTGGAAAAGGGGCACTCCAATCTTTCTACGAATATCTTCAAATCGATTTAAATAGCTGCTCACCTCAGTCCACGAGCGGAAGTTTTTGCCGATTTTGTTCTGCTTCTCTTTGGAGTGGTAGAGAGCGCTGGCGTTTGAGTTGAGGTAGATCATCTCCGGGGGCGCCTCGTCGTCTAGCGGCGGTAGCGGCGGGCCGTGGCCGTTCTGGTGGGCGGCGGCCGTTTTCTTGAGGCGCCCACCGACGCCCGCTCCGGCGCCCACCCCGCGCTCGTTCTGCCTCCGCCACCGGACGCCCAGCTTCCCTCTGTAGTTGGTCGGCACTCGCTTGATCGACCGGTGCCGCGTCATCCGGTCGTACATCGGCTCCAGGCTCATCGACTCGCCCTCTGAAACAAATTCGAAATGAGGAAAATTAGAATAAGTTTGTGGCCTTGAAATCAAAGTTTCTAGGAAAAGTCAAGTGCCAGGAATGGGAAAATTCCCGGAAAAAAGCTTGGTAGTTCTAGAGTTGGCGAGAGTATAGACGGATGTGAAACTCCGAAAATCCATCAGGCCTTTACCGATGCCCCCGCGAATAAAGTTAGGGCCCAGAAATGCAGCCAACCTATGAATTTCAATTATCCAGAGAAATTTACTAATACAGTTATTAGGAACTGTAGTTTATAAAGCACGTATTTGACTTAGTTTTTGCGTAAATGCACTAATTATTGCGGAAGAACGCTCATTTATGTACATTCTTAGCCATCTTGGTTCGAATTAGAATCTGCAGACTGGCGGTGAAATTTTGTGCGTTAGAAGTTGGTAAGAAGGGTGGCTGCACTTTTGGGCCCTAAGCCCTCCATGAAGCGATCTTTTCATGCTCTCACTATATAGGTACTCTAGGTAGTTCTACCGTGATAGCGAAGAGAGCAGTGAGTGAATGCTGGGATGAACCTCGAGACACATAAAAACATGTGCTAACCATGGCTCATACAGAAATTCACTGCTCTCTTTGCTATCAAGGCAGAGTTCCTGGTGACTTTTCAAAGTGATAGTGATTACCGTAAGGGTGTGCCTGTGCGTGTGCAAATGTAGGGGTTTGCTGGTCAAAGTTTCGGGGAAGAGAAAATGTTTGCCGGGAATTCCCGAGAGCTTTCCCGGGAGAGCAAATTTTCTCCTGAATATATTGCCGGGCCACAAAAACTGTCAAGAATAACTGCCTTTCTGAACATGCGTTTACTGGAAATCAGGAAGTGGCTGTTAGCACGAATGAACTTTCATTTAAGTCTAGTGCATGTGATGGATAAAAAGCGGATACGTTTTACGATCAGTGATCGACGTAGCTTTAAATTAACCTCAAATGAACCCTGCCCTGCCGCGCCGAGAAAGAGCGCGAGGCACCGGCACCACATCCGAACGGAGCTCGGATCAATTCCGGGAGACGAAGTAAAAAATATGCTCATAAGTCACGGCATGCAATTGCGCGGTTGAAGTGCGGTTTCTACTTCCTGTTATTTCGTGTTAAGGTCGATTAATGCTTTAAATGCAAAAAAAAATATAGATAAAACTAAAATGAATACATTTAAAAAAGAAAGGCTTAAGGTTTCTAAGAATGAAATACACTGGAAAAAAATCGCTTGGATCTAGAGTCCTGACTCTTGAAAACAATGGCAAGAGAAAATATTCTTGATTCAATCGGATTTTTGCTTGAATCAAAACGAAATCCGCTTAAATTCAGAGGCTTGGTTCTTAATTTAAGCTAAAATCCAAGAGAATCAAAAGTATTTTTTCTTGTCAATGTTTTTAAGAGTCTGGACTCTAGCTCCAAGCTACTTTTTTTCCAGTGCATTTGTGTGTATATAAAATGTGACCGTTGTAATTCTATATTTTTGGTTTTAATGGGTCGGTTGCGCTGGTCACAGAATTGTGTTTGGGTGCTTGATTCCTGTTGATCGACTAAAAATTATAAGATCCATCCAAACAGCATCTTTCTACGTTCAATACTAACGGAGATATCGCCCTTTGAAAAGTCGGGTTTTGACGTCATTCACATTGGTAATGATACCCTCGGTTTCTTCCACCTTGCTTTCATCCGAGTTTTACGCTAAGTAACTGCTGCAAATGTGCGTCACGCTAACTTATGAAAGCAAGGTGGAAGAAACCAAGGGTGTCACTACCGCTGCGTGGATGCCGTCAAAAATCTGACTTTTCAAAGAGCGATATCTCGGTTAATATTGGACGTAAAAAGTTGTCGTTTGGACAGAACTCATTATTGTCAGCTAATTTACAAGAATCAGACTTCAAAAACACGATACTGTGATCAGTGGAACTGACCCATTCTTTGTGATTTTTGTGGTACTCGTGAAAACGTATTCGCTCTTGCAATCAAAGAATATCTCTCAAAGAGTAGCTCTCTTGAAAGCAACGACCTCTGTTTACTGCTTTTTTTCTACCCCTCAATCTGACAACAGCATACGTAGCCGTCCACTGAGATGCTCTTAGATGCTCGCCGCGACATGGTACCCGCAGTCAAGCGCTAGATTGCTGACCCGATAAACGTTGCGCTGCCACAAACGCGAATATGATGTAAATTGGCCGCCACCGTTTGCCGAAACCTCTTTTTGCACACAGCAATTCAGCCAAACCCGCGTTGTCACACAGAGCATACATTTGATGGCATTTCAATGAACCATGCTCCTCTGGATCTTAAGAAGTGTGTTTAGCAACTCGGAAAGTTAAAAAAAACCAGTTTCTTTCTTTTTTGCGCACGCTGAGTAAAATTAAAGAATAAATTTCTGCATAGAAGATGTTTAAAAATTAAAATTATTTTCGACAAGTTCTTGAAGCTAATAAAACATATGTCTGAGGTTTTCTGAAACAAGGTAGATGAACGGAATCAATTTTTTTCCAGTAGGTTTCTCTTCCTTTTTTTGAATAATTCTTTGTTAATACTCCTGTGTTGAACATTAATCCAAATAATAGTGTCAACGTATGCCACACTTACATAAGAGAACAACTCTGCGAACAAAGCAATTGAGATGTTACACGGGTGATACCACTATTTAAACTCGTGAAGGGCCCGTTTTGCATACACAATGAAATAAAGGCGAATTGTCGTTTACGGTAGATGAACTAACCAATGTATTAGCGATTACATTATTTGTTCCGTATGAGCAAAGAAGTGGCAAGCAATTGCCTCACTTCCCACTCCCTGATGATTTGAGAGTTGAACAAATTAAGCACTTGGAGTAACAGCTGAAACGTTGAAAAATAGTCAACGATACGATCTTGTATTCCTCACAGCGGTGTGACTATGGCGCTTTTTACCTCCATTTATTAATATACGCAAAAAGACGAACTTTGAGTCGTCTGAGCTGTATCATCCACGAACCACTGCCTGTATTTTTGTTTCATTTTCACGTTTTAGTTACAAACCCATTATAAATATTTTGAGAATTTCCTGTTTTAAGATTACTCTTAACCCTTCATCAAAATTTTGTCGACGATATGAAATTTTATTCAACGGTAAGTTCATTAATACCTTGACAAAGTAAACAGTGATTGAAAATCCTCAGTACATGCAGATATTGAGGTTTTATAAGAACAGGCTGGCCAAAAATCAGTACTTTTACAGTACTTTTCTAGTACATTCCCAAGAAATTCAGTACCTCCTCAACAGAAAAATCCAGTACTTTTTCAGTGCCTCCATTTGAGGAAATTCGGAAAATTTCAAAATTATGAATTTTTCGCCCAAAGCGACAAAAATGAAAAAATTCCGGACATTCTATAGGAAATTCCGCACTTTTTTAGTGCTTACGGGCCGCCCTTAAAAAATTAGAACTTTTCCCGGAAATTCCGGACTTGTAGACACCCTGTTTATCCTTTAAAAAACCAAAACCTTCCGCAGCTCATCGTTAACTAAAATGTCACATAAACAAGAGAATATTCTGTTTTTATCGGGAAGCAATGTAAACACTGTAGAAGGTATTTTTGCGGCGATTTGCGGAACACCCAGTGAATTCAGTTACTCAAGAGGAGCATAATGCCGCGCTATGACATCAGATCGAAGGTGGAGATTTGGGTTCGGTCACGGTTTCAGTTTGACTACTCACCTTTGAGCTACACTTGCGAGGTATGATGTATGCCGAGATATACCCACTTAATTGATTCGGTTAGGTAGGAGCAAAGCTGAGCGGGAATCGAGATAAGGCTACATAATCCCTGCTGCAACCGAAGCTCGCTTCATACACAATGAATCGTGGGTGGACGCCTGGACACAAAGGAGTTTGTCATTTTGGACCGATGATGTTGATTTCAGAATGCGCTTTATGTGTAAAAGAGGCTTGTGCAAAAACGACTTAAAATGAGTGACGGGACGAGATCTTAAGGAAAAATTGGCTTAAAATTGGTGATAAGAACCTACGGTCCCGTCGCCGCGGAAAAAGGTAGATCGGGAGGCTCTACAGCGCTAAGGTCCCGTCGCCGCGGAAAAAGATAGAAAATGATGCTCTACAGCGCTGCCGTGCTACGGAAGAACGCCGTAAGAACATTCGAGAGTTGCCAAATTTCCTTCGATAAAATGTTTATTTTTTAGGAAAGTTATGAATGTTTTTCCATTAAATTTTCAAAATATTTTCGTATAATTGCGAACTAAATTATCTGAAAAATTTAGAGGAAAATATTAATAAATTTACCAGGAAATCCGCGTTTTATCAAAGGAGATTTTGCAACGCCTGGAGGTTCATACGGCGTTTTTCATTGGCACGGCAGAGCGAGCATTAGGAGTTTTAGTCGCTTCGGAGACTTTAACGCGTGGATAGAAATGTTGGAGACGCGCGCCGGTGATGGAGGAAAGCTCTACGTTCGACATTAGCTCAACTATGATAGATTGTGTTCCCATCTCTGGTAGTGCATCACTCATACATATAGTCAAAAGTCTCGTCATAGTATCACAGATCATGAATATTTTTTTTTTTTTTGGGGGGGGGGCGAAATATTGACACATTATTGTAAAACCCTCAAATCATAAGCTAAAATTCCTTCGTTTTAGAATTACGTAATGATAGGGCACAAAATATCATCAACTTTCAACATTTTAGTGAGCGGCGCGAAAAATGTGTTAAGTTCGAAAAATTAACACGACTTGAATTCTCTCTTGTGTTGAGAAAAAAATGACGAGGTCAATACTTTAGACTTAATTTTGGAGCAACCCACGTTTGATGAAAGACTTTTTCAAATCAGTCTTGCTGCTTGCGTAGCACGCAAAATTATCATCATTGGTAATATCATCACCACTAATGCGCGCTGATGACATTACGTAATTAAACAGCCATTTTTTTAAAACCCTGCATCGATGTTATATTCAAAACAAAACAGAAATTTAATTTAGCATCTTAGCATAGTTCAATACTCGCAGGGATTTTGGATGTGCCAGTTTTTTTCACTTTTCTTGTAAGATGACCTACAAAGGATGATCTCGAGCTACTGCACGAGTATGCTACACTGCATACGCGGGCTAAAGAAGAATCAGCCAGTAGAGCGCAAAGCGATGCTATCAGTGCTTATTTATACACATTAATGCACACTAAACAGGGTGTGAATAGACCCTGGTTGCATAACAATTTGCCACACGCAACTTGTACGCAATCGAAATCGCGAATCACAAGGGTCCTCAACTGAAGATCCAAAACTCTGATCACAGAGGATCGATCTTCTCCAAACTTTCTCAACTTTACGAGCCTATATTCACAAAGACGAATCGGGAAGTATTCGTGGTTTATGATTCAAGTTACGAAATACATTTTATTAGAATAAGATGCTTTCATTCACTGCAAAAATAATATCATCTTGATGAATCCTGAGGGGAAAATACGTAAAATGTAACTTCAAATTTTCAAAATCCCGAGGATATTTTCCCTGAGTTGAATGAAAATGTCTTTGATACTAACTATCAAGAGACTCAGACCTGTAATTGGACTGCATTTTGCAATTTGGAACTATAACATCTGGCTCAGTTTAAAAGCGACGTACGTACCATCAGTTTCCCTTTGCACGTGAGTGTTTATACAGATGGGCTAGAAATTGTAGTGCCTAATTGCAAAATGTTGTCCAATTGTTCTTCTTATCGGTGAATGGTACGTTAAGATGGTATTGGATAATTAAGGCGGTGTTTCTAAGACTTCAAGTCCCGTCCTATCCAATATAGCTCCTTAAGAGATGATGTATCGTGATCAAAAGAACCTGAATCACTGCGGTGCAATAACTAAATTCGGTACCTATTTGAAACTTGGTATTGTAGTGCGCTACAATTAACCTAGAATGAGCTCCTCCGTTCATTGTACTGACCTTATGTGTGGTAGAATTTGGTGATGAAAGCATCATTCCTTGCAGGGAGGATATGAAGCCATAAATGTGCATCGTTTAACGCCTTCTCCAATAACTTCTTGCTCGAAAATTACTTTCTTTTCTGAATGGAAAAAGTCAAAATAGTGTTCTTTAATACATCACGCGTGCCATTAAGACAATACAGTCTCGCAAGTAAAAGTGGTCTATTTGCCAAAACCACGATGCGAATCCACTTTTCTTCTGTTTGCACTTGACACTTGACCCACTTCACCATTGAGAGACTTCAGAGAGAGTTCCTGGCTCTACTTTTCCCATTCATCGTCGTTCAAGTGTTTAAACTCTTCACCACGGTTGTCAAACTTTGACCGAATTCAATACTCCGGGGCATCAGTTCAAAAATAAATTACCACCATTTGTCGACAACGTTTTGTCTTGGTGTTTAATCACCTGTCTGTATTCGAAAAACGAGCCTGCCGGCTACTGTTTCCATTCATGAACGCGCCACCAAATGCCTGTCAGTTTCCTTTATTTTTCACTCATTCATTTGTGTGCTTACATCCTCTTCACGCTACATTTAACGACGCATTAATTTCATCTGATAAATTTCACTCTTACTTGCACGAAAGAGTCCAAAATATGTTTCCCTGCGAGGTTTTAAGTTCAAAATGTTTGTTCTTTTGCCTTATTTCCTTAGGTTTTCAAGCTATTTTATGGGTGTACTATTTTCTTACCTCTTTTTTAAATGTTTATTACGTCATAGACTAGAGAAGAGTCTCTCTTTCTTGAAGTTTTTTCAATCTTTTATGAGGGGCCGGACAGTGTTTACTCACCAGAGAAAACACACTGGATAACAGAGACCTTACCTCACATCCTCTTTGATATCATAACGAAGTTCTTGCAGAACGTCACACCTATCGCAAGGCGTCTAGTCTCTGTGCAAGTTGCCTCATTTGCATTTGTGTTGGTATCACTGTTTTTAGTACATGCTTTTTGCAGACGAATTAGCCAACTTTCCTCGCTGTTATTGGTTTTTCCGGTCGAAACGTTAAGAGCCTTCGTGACTTAGTTTAAAACGGGCACTAGGTGACGCAATCGCACGCTTGTGGACTATGAGATGCTCCGCTTGCATTAAACACTTGCCATTTAGTAGTGCCTTGTTGCCACATTTGAGCTGAAGTAACGATACCTTCAGTCACACTCTAGGCTTGGGGAGTTTTCTTTACATTTTATTGAATTTTTAGTCTCACATTTGAAGATATTAAAGTATGAATTTAAATATCACATGAGTGAAAAATTCAAAGTGTGTGATTAGAGTGATCCAGAAAACAGAGTAACCATGGTGGAGAGCGATAAAAGTCGGGAAATTAATAAGTAAAGTTGATGGTGCAATACAGTAAAGTTACAGTAGCGTGCCGATAAAAAGAGTTAGCCTGTCCAATATGATGCCTAAAAATGCCCTGTAGGTGAAAATCAAGAATCATTACTTCGCAAAAACGCCCATGGTTAATGATGAGCTTTGACAACTGGACTACATTTTGCAATTCGGAACCAGAACTTCTAGCTCATATGTAAAAACACTTATGCCCTTAGGAAAACTTATGACGCGTGCGTTGTTTCTAAACTGAGCCAGAAATTATAGTTCCTAATTGCAAAGAGTGGCCCAACTCATCAACGTTAAAATAGACCATTATCAGTTGATAAGCTCAATAGCGCATTTTTGAAAAGTAACGATCCCTGATATGAAACTGAGAAAGTGTTTGAAAGACATGTATTGATAGTTAATGGAACAGTGGCGTGGCGAGCTTTGCGATGTATCGATTGATCTGCCATTTAAATCTACGAAGAAGGATTGATAAACAAGGTATTACACCTAAATAATCCATTCTTCACCACAGCTTTAAATGAGGAAATTTCGATATTCGATCATTAACGACTCGCTGCACTGAAATTGAGGATTTTTGGAAGCCAGAGAAATGTTCTGAAATTCAATAAAAATTGTTTTTTTCACAGTCACCGCTCATTGTGAGCCGTTCTTGTAGACTAACAATGGGCGTATTTCGTAGATATCGACAACGCACCGAACTTTTTCACACTGAGAAAAAACTATGGTTATAATTACTATATTAGTGGTGTTCAATATGCACTCTTAATTAGTAGCCGTATCCAAAAATAGTGATATTTTTACTGGATCAATCGTAATTTTATTTTCAAGTGTGCGGTAGTAAAATTACCATTTAATGGTAAAAATATCTCTATGATTGGTTATGGCAACTACTAATTAAGAGTCCAAATTGAACACCACTAATATGGTAATTATAACCATAATTTCTTCTCAGTGCATTATTCCAAATATTCTGTGCCCTAGTATGGTCCAATTCTCTAAAGTGCTTAGATCCATTTTCAAAAACTAGCGTTAAAAGTAGAGCAGGCAACCGCAACCGGTTTCCGAAGAGTAAGTATATCCTCTTACGTTTGGGATTCGTCCGGGGAGCTTCCTCACTGACCCGAGGACCCCGGCAGTTTAGCGCGCATGCCCGATTGCCCGGCCATTGCGCTATCGTGCTCATCGCGCGAAAAACAGCAGCGGCACCATGTATAGTTTTTGCAATCCAAGTTGCCAAATTTCGCGATTAAATCGCGGTTGAACCGTGGGCAGATGGGGGCTCCCGGTGAAGTTGGCAAGTTGTTCCAACTCCCGTCACGGGAGGATGTATCGTTGGAGCGCTCGTTTCCGGCGAGCTCGGATTTGCGCGCCGGCACAGTTCGTCGCTCCTCTGACGTAAGGGCGTATCTCTATTTTCGTGTGAGCCCTGAAAAGCATGGAGTTATATGGAGAACAGGGTTCACATCGAAATTGAGTTACGACCTTATGTCAAAGGAGCGGCGAGTTCAGCAGGTCGCTCGTAGCCGGCGAATACAGCGTCGCGCGGAATGAACCACCTGGGTAAAGATATACTTGGATGTATTTCTGCCAAACGAAACTATATAAAATAAGACATGAGCCCTGAGACCCATAAGAATGCATGCACAACAGGGTTCACATCATAATACGAATACTTCCGTTTGGCAGAAATACGTCTTTAACGAAAGTAGAGTTACAATTTCCCTGAGATTTGATCTGTAAATGATAGTAATTCTCGTTGAGGAAGTTGCGCCGCTAAAAATGTTGGAGCGGAATGCGGGAGGCGTTCCACTGCGGAACCTACTTTGCTCTAAAAGAAACTCACAGGATAAGACAGGGATGGGATAGAATTTGGACAATTAAATTCCCTAACATTTCCCTGATTTCCCTGACTATTATTTTTATGATCTCCTGAATTGAAGATACGCCAGTTGATTAAAAAGACGCACTTCGGAATACTTTGCATGCAGGAGAATTAAACGCCCAGTTAACCCATTCTCTAAAGTAAATAAAGTTGACTTAACAATTTTTCCCTGACACGTCATTTTCCCCTGAAATTTCTCGGTTTTCCCTGACTGTGGCAGCCCTTATAAGAATAAGACCTGAAACCACTATTTTTTCCCCCTTTTTTTTTACCTCAGAAGAATGAGAACTTCCGGTTTAAGTACCACCGACATACACCGTACACCGATGTACACCGTCACAGGTCATAATTAGCGATACACACTTACTTGCCTGAGACTAACTACTTGAAATAAAATTAGAACACGAAAACGTACAATTGAAATTCATACTTTTTAAGTTCATGATATTGATCAGTGCAAGTATCAGGCTCCAATGATGTATGTAAAAAAATATATCGACTTTTGCTTATTTTCGACGAAACCTTATCGAAGACCGATGATGCGAGCTTTCAACCCGTAATGTAGTTTTACTTTCCTACCTCCTGAAAGAAACCACGTTATCCCTTTGAACCGCTGTCACGGTAAGATCCTCGCGATGTTGAATTGTGCGTGCGGCACTCTATTCATATCGTTACTCTGTGTACGAGTAAAACCGAAAGACGCAAGAGCCTCGGCAGCCGAAATGTTTCTTCAAATAAGTGGTGTCAAAGTCAGCGAGTCGTGTAATGAGGGTCATTGGCGAAGAGAAAAAACATCGAAAAAAGAAAAAGGGCCCTCGGTGGGGGAACGAGGGGGGCAGGGGAGGTGGGGAGCACGAACGCCCGAACGTGCTCCGGTCGTGAACGAGTGAAGCGTGCAAAATGATCAAAACTGCAGGGAGAAGTTCACGAATTTGCGGAGTTCCACACAGTTGCAAAACTCAAAACCGAGCCGCGATCCCGGCCAGCCAATCAGAAGCCCGGATTCGCCGTGCCCGAGGGGAGTTCCAGTAACCGCACGCCAGTCTTCACACTGGAAATGCATATTTTCACCAAGAAAGTTATATTATTGGTATTTTCTCAAAATTTTATACACAGGCGCGATACCGGGAGATTCCTTCACAAAAGAGAGATTTTCGTTGGAGTGAGTGTCGTTATAGCGAAAGAATACTGTATTTTATTTTAAGGGAACTCAAAACATGAATGCTACAAATACACACACAATCTGGTAGATTAGTCGCTCGAAAAGAGGCGCGTTTTGGAGTTTTTGAAGTTTTCGCAACTTGCACATTTCTCTACAAAATTACTATTCCTGATTTTTTGCATTCGAGGGCATTCCACAAAAATATTTCTCCTAAGTCATTGATAAAAAAAAGAAGAAAAAAAAAGACCTATCTAGAGTAGCAAGTCGTAGATTAAATTAACAGAGTGAGATAAGAAGCTTAAGAAATGGTATAAATCAAAATCAACGATATTTTCAACGGTTTCATTTGTGGGGGGAGGGGGGTAGTACTCATGGAACAATTACTTGAATAATCAAATGTTCATACGCAGCTCAAGTATGGATTACGTATTACGTGATCGTATTTACGGCTTGGCCCTAGTGGTAGATTTCATGGACGGATTCTCGTTTGTGGAGTTTTCCCGGAAATTTTACCGATGCAATCAGTCCACAAACAAATCCTTCCATTAAACAAAGAAAAACAAATAAATACAGTCACGTAAGACACAATCCGTGTTTGAGCTGCGTTTGATCATTTTGCGTGGACTTGTGCGTTGAGCTTCTTTTCAGCGATGTAATGGTACGTTAGCTGGCTTTCATTGATGCAAAATTAAAGGCAAGTAATAAATACGTGGGCCAAAGATGCATAATTTTGTTACAATTATATTTTTTACACTTAAAAAATAAGTGTATTATGAGCGTACATTTTCTAATATGTAACTTAACAATGTAACTTTAGATAACTTTAGATTTGTTCTGAAGACAGGACTGAGTTCCTGAAATGCATTGGCCCCTGTAAAAAAATAAAATTGTGAAAAAAGTTTGCATAGTTTGCTCACGTTTTAATCACTTGTCATTATTTATATAGGTGCTACATGTGGCTCACTGGAAGAAAAAACACATTGGATCTAGAGTCCAGACTCTTAAAAACATCGACAAGAAAAGTACTCTTGATTCAATCAGAATCTAGCTTAAATCAAGATACAAGCCTCTTAATTTAAGCGGATTTCGTTTTGATTCAAGCCTAAATTCGATTGAATCAAGAGTATTTTTTCTTGTCAATGTTTTCAAGAGTCTGGACTCTAGATCCAATGTGTTTTTTTCCCAGTGTAATCTAATCGACTCACAATCAGATAACTTAAAAAAAATTTCGAACGGAAGCAGCTTAGACTTTACACTACATCAAACTGGCAAGCGTACCGTTCAAAGGCGCATGAGCTTTTAGTGTGACCTTTTGTAAATATTTTTAACTTAACACGAGTTTCCTATATTCTGAGGCTGTCTCTGCCTGGTCCAAAATTGACAGAAGCTGATTTCGTTTTGATTCAAGCAAAAATCCGATCGAATCGAGAGTATTTTTTCTTGTCAATGTTTTCAAGAGTCTGGACTCTAGATCCAATGTGTTTTTTTTTTTTTTACAGTGCTGAACAACTTTTCAAAATTAAAGGATATATAATTGGGACATTTCGGTGGCATCCGACTGGGATTTTATTTTCAAACGCGGCTACCCAGGAGTGCACTGATCTGGAACTGCCCTTGGCATCCCCCACGCCGCGCCGCCGCGCCGCGCCGGGCACAGTCTCGACTCGCTTCGATATTAGTGCTGGTCGGATCTGGGATCCAAGATCTTTGTGACATCCAAATTGCCCTAATTCACTCTTTGTTGATACCAAACGCGGTGGCCCGGCGGTGGGTGAACGGGCGAGGGTTTTCTCGAGGGTACTCCTCGTGATGGCACGTCGTTTCCAGGAGTCACGAACCACGTCAGATATGAAATTGTACGTGCGAGCGTCCGATGAGCAGGATTCCGACCTGCCATTCCGAGTGACTCCTTGCAGGAAAACAGAGCCCAACAAATAATAAAAGGATAAATAAATAAGTAAACATTTGAATCAGTTGACTTCGAAAACACACCAACTCGGTAACGCAAAATTGCTCAATTTTCATAGGAGACGGTCAATTTTTCTAAGTCATTGAAGTTGGCGCATCTGTTCCAACTTGGACCTTTAAAATGCCTGTAAGCACTTAAAAAGCCTTTAAGTACTTGTATTTCGGCACCAAACATCTCTTCCTTAAACTAATTCCTTCATTCACTGTTCGGTTTCGTGTGTGTGTTGATTCTTTTCATTTTTCCGAGTTGGTGTGTTTTCGTTCTAACTGATTCATTTAGGGGCCAATGGGTGCACGCGAGATCCACTGAAAATCTATCAAAAATTGACACAAACTTTTGGACAAGACAATAAACCAAACTGTGCTCAGAAACAAAAGATAAATGGCAGTAAAATGGCTCTAGCAATTTTCTGTGTTGGTTTTGTCTGTAGCTCAATATTTAACAGTTCCAGAGATCAACTCTGGGTCAAGTCCGTGAACGAGGACCAACACAAAGCATTTCTGAGAGTGTGATTCTTAAGAAACTTATTTGCTGTTAAAGTAAGTAAAAAAATTAATGAGAGGAAAGAGGGCAAATTCTTCCTTTCCGAAATATTTTAAATTTCCTTATTAATGCTTTGGGCGACCGAAAAATCAAATAGTTTAACTTTCAAACATTCTGAACGTAATCTGCGAGGGGCTGTTAATGAGAACACAGCAACGCAGCATCTTCCAACCCCCGTATCATTACGATTCCATCATTAGGGTCATATGCGTGTGACTTTTGGCTGGCTGGTGTCACTAATGCGCTGCTTTCTTGTTATTTGGGGCTACCTAGTGTTAGTTATTTATGGATGTGCAGCAGAAGAGTGTAGATTTCCTCTTGGAAGTGTACAAATGAAAACAAGCAAGTTAGAGTGATTGACTGTTTGTTGGGGTTCCTCACGATTACGAATAGGCTCAACTGCAGCATGATTCTTACTTCCGGGATACAAGTTGACGACTGTGACTTTAAAAAGGTGTGTAGAGATTTTAAGTGCTTGATAGCTGCACGTGAAACCCGTAATTTAGCAGTTGCAGAGGACATCAAAGACTATAAAGGTGTTATTTGCACGGTGCATTGAGGTATGGTATCGTTCATTCGCACAGTGCGTCAGCGGTTCAATTTAGGTGATTTATGAGCCTTGAAATCACCCAAGCCAATCGCCAAGGTGCGGTGATTCCTTCACAATGATTTCTGACTGTTCCGAAGGATGAGGGATAGGACACATTCTAATGATAAGAATGCATTCGCACATTCTGCATTCGTACATTGGGAATTCTTCGTAAATTCGTACGAGTCAATTCCCTCGGATGCAAATTCATTTACAAAAAAAATTCTAGTATTAGTGATCGGTTCCGTGCCCTGCTCACTTTTCTACTTTTGCGTTAAAGTCTCCACAGGATAAGTTCACTTTAAAGGTGCAGAAATAGAAGGCAGTAAAAAATTCCTGGGAAGGACGATGGAGAAAGGGCAGTCGAGTGCTCCGGCATATTTAATATTTTTCCTGCATTTCACTCATTTTACTACCGAGCAAAATATTTGTGTTCTTATATTACTTCTAACTAACATAGGAAAAGAGAAACAAATCTTGGGCCAAAGTCACAAAATGTTGTGTTTACTTTATAACTAGGGGCAAAAAGGCAACCGGAGAGCTAGATTTGACCAAAAAACCTCTGTTATTTTGTGTTTAGATCCCTATATTAATACATAGGGACACCTTTGGCTGGCAATGCTATTAAAAACATAATGATGAGGCAAAGATCGATCGAAAAGCGAATATTAAATAATGACAATGTAATTTAAACTTCATGATGTTAGAACTACAAGCAAGCAATTGCTGCCAGATACATAAACTCGTAATAATAATGAATTATAATTCCTTCATCTTGTCTAAAATGTTTCCATTTGCTTCTCGATCGCGCACTAAAGAAGATTCTTTACCTATGGATTCAAACGTCTGTCTTTGTTATTTGTGTGAGTTTGTATATCATTCATCGATTGCTTGCCTGAAACGTTAACATCATGTAGTTGAATTCCATTCCCTTTATTTAATATTGACTTTTAGCGCGATCTTTGCATCATAATATAATAGATCCTTCACGTATGGATTCAAACATCTGCCTTTGTTAATTTTGTCAGTTTATACATCTTTCATCAATAGCTTGCCTGAAACTTGAACATCATGTAGTTGAATTCCATTCTCTTTATTTACTATTGGCTTTTAGCTCGATCTTTGCATCATAATTTTATCCCTAGATTAACTGGGGTCAGCCCTTGTTTACACTGGAAAAAAAACACATTGGATCTAGAGTCCAGACTCTTAAAAACATCGGCAAGAAAAAATACTCTTAATTCAATCGGATTTTTGCTTAAATCAAGAACCAAGCCTCTAAATTTGAGCGGATTTCCTTTTGATTTAAGCAAAAATCTGATTGGATCAAGAGTACTTTTTCTTGTCAATATTTCCAAGAGTCTAGACTCTAGATCCAATGTGTTTTTTTTTCCAGTGTTCATAATCGAATAAGATGTTTCCATAGTTTAACCATTGATAAAAGCCTCTTCTATGGACATTTTTTTTTTTTTTTTTCAAAAAAAAGTGAGAGAGAAGAGAATTGTCCACTGAATAGAGCAACCGAGCGGAAAAGACGCTCGATGGACGCGTCTTGTCTTGAGTCTTGACGTGATTTGATAACCGCGCTGCACCGCAGCGTCTATGCCGCGCCGCGCCGCCTCGCGGTTTGACCTTGGCGGATTTCTTTTGACGTCACCTCGTTTTTCCCACCTTTCTCGGCCCGAGCCCGAGCCCCGAATACGGTGCACCCAGACCTCCGCGCATCCGAACCCCCACCCCCTTCTTCCACAAAGTGCCTCGGAACGATTTTGATTTTGACCGAGAACCGTGACCGAACCTCCCATATTTGGGCCTCCTGCAAGCCTTGTCTTCGGACTTCCAGAGAAATGGTTACATTTTCGCAAGCGTTTAAATCAGAAGGTTTTATCTCCGTTGTAGCCAAGCCACAAAAAATAAAGCCCATGCTCTGTGAGCCACTGTTGCATTGGGAGAAAAGTGCATTTAATAAAGCTCATTGGCCAAAAACTATCAGTATACGTGTTGCGCCAGCCAAAACAGATAAATATGCGTTTTTTCCTTAATTTAAAAGTGTTAGGTGAGCTTTTCCAACCGGTGAGACGGGCTGTTCCAGAAAATTGGCTTCCCTGGAATAAGCTGGGTATCAGAAAAACAAAGTTTCCTGTAAAACATTCGGTATTTGTGACATACATTTTTTCAGGAGCGGATGTAATACAGCAGGTGGCTTCTCTGCATTTAAAAGCATATCTACTTTGTCCGTACGGTTCTGTCTCTGTGGATCAAAAGTAAGAGGATTGGATTCGATGTTTTTCAAAAATTGATTGATGCAATGCAGTAAAGTGCAAAGTGCAAAGAGTGTTTCTGTAGGCAGGTAAAAGTTTCAGCATATATGCATTACCCCTCCCCATGCCCACCCTGCTCACTTTTCTACCTCGCGTTGAAGTCTCCAGAAAATAACTTCACTTTTAAGGTGTCAAAATAGGAGGCAGTAAACAATTCCTGGGGAGGCCGGGGGGGGGGAGGGAGGGGGTCAAATATTGCACCATGTTTTATATTTTTCCCGCGCCTCGCTCATTTAACTATTACGCATTAGAATCCCCGAGGGATGGACCCATCATCTCGAAGAGCACAAAATAGAAAGGATCGGACCCCGTTCGCGGCCGAGACGCGCCTCGGCGAAAAAAATCGCAATTTTCGCAAGAGCCGAGTCACGAGCGCGGCGTCGGCGCGCGCGGAGCGGTGAACGCAAAAGCTCGAGCACGGATGGACCGGGCGACGAGGCGCCGGGCCCAATCAAAGGTCATCGCGGTGCGTAGCGATTGGATTCGCGGAGTCCGGCCTTGGCCGAACGCAGACTTGGGAAGCGGCGAGCGGCCGGATTCTCAAACGGGCAGCATCATCCATCATGAATAAAGATGTCTGTTGTAATCCGCCGATTCGGGTTCCAGGTGATTGACGTCGTCGCTGTCTCCGCGATAAAGCGCGATGCATTGCCCGGGCCGTCGTCATCTCGATGATTGAAAACGGTGTCGATCGGGTCGCGATTCGCGGACCACGCGGCGCGAACTCTCACTTCTAGCAAGTGCTATAGTGGAGCACCAGGAGATGGATTAATAACGAAAGAACGATACCATACACGGAAGGAATGTCGATGGAGATGTTGCATGTGTGAGGAATTTGCGATTTGACTGTTGATTCTTGTGTAAAAGTTCGCGAGAAACACGATGGTGCGACTGGCTTTCTCTGAAATCATCTCCCAAGCTCAAAAAAGCTCTCAACTTGAGGCCAAAAATGGAGGGGATATACCCCGCTATCCTAAGAGTCCACTTCTACATCAAGACGGTCTCTCCATGCAAAGTAGGGAGCAAATACATTAGCAAAGATGCCGTGTTTTCAGTTTTTGAGTCCCCAAATAAAGTGACAGCCCTGTCAGTGTATTTGCTCCCTATCTTTACACGGAGAGTTTGTTTTGATACAGAGGTAGACTCTCAGGGTAGGGTGGGATGTTCCCTCCATTTTGGCCTCACTTTGAGAGCTTTTTTTGAGCTTGGGAGTTGATTTCAGAGAAAACCAGTGGCACCATCGTGTTTCTCGCGAACTTTTACATAAGAATCAACAAAAAATAGGCTTGGTATGTCTTTGGAACGAGCTGTGACAAAAAGTGAACAATTTGTCATAACAAGCAGGCGAGAAAATTCAGTAATCCTTCAAATCATTGGTTATGCAATTCGGGCCACCCAGGAGTTCAAATAGTTGTATCACGTTGTTTAGCATCTCAGCGCTCCATTTACGTGAAAGATTGGGAATTAATTAGATTGAGATACTCCGAAACTTATAAACTAAAAAAAATTATCATATCGTTACTACTCTGATGTGTAGAATTGTAGGAAATTAGACTATCTTGATCTTTAATGCTTTTCGATTTCTGAACATCGGAGTATCTCATCTTTTAGTAAAACATTTACTCTTTTTTCACCCTCTTCTTAGTAAAAATAGCACACCTGTGCCCGGAAACTCGGAGGATAATTTCATAATTTTCAGTTAGAGACATTTAAGCATTGCGACAGGCGCGTCAAGTCAAATGTCACATACGAGCGGTGCGCGCATGCCCACCTGGAGCTACCATTATTGATCACGACGGTGCGGTGCAGAGCGTTGGTTCAGCTCCAGTTTATTCGTTCGTGATTGGCGTGGGAGCTTTCTTCGAGCACTTCGTGATGTCACATGTCGCCCAGTCCGTAGATATTACTAAGGATGGTTGATGCTTGTGAACTGCCAAACATACAGGTGGTTTGCACCTGAGCACATCCATGCATTCGGACGGATGTACGAAACTTGAGACTTAATGGGATCATTTTTGGATTCAGGAATGCTCCGAGGGTGTGCAAAATTCTTTGACGGCGTTACGCAGCATTACAGATCTGCCGTGCTAAGGAAAAACGCCGTATGAAGATTCGAAAGTTGCCAAATCACCTTCCATAAAGCATGTATTTCTGATAACAGTCATGCATATTTTTCCTTGAAATGTTAAGATATTTTATATTAAAGTGCGTGCAAAATTGTCTGAAAATTTTGGAAAAAAATATTCACAATTTTCCTAGTAAATGCGGTTTTTATCGAAGGAAACTTGGCAACGTCTGAAGGCTCATATGGCGCTCTTCCTTGGCTCGGCAGAGATGGAAGCGCAGAGATCTTGAGTGATTATCCCCGGGTTATAACAAGTTTTTTTGTCTGATGTCTCCAAGGGTTTTAAGTAATAAATTGAAATAAGAGAGAATGATCTCAGGAGAGAACTAGCATCCGGTTGTTAGGTAGTTCCGCAACTAAAATATTTTTACTAGGTTATTTGTGATGATAGAATCAATTTTTGGAAATCCATCGCGATTTATTTTTTTCATTTTTTTATATATGAGTTATCGTGACGTCATTCTTGCGGGTGGTCCGACACTATGGCCCTGAATATTAAACATCACAAAAACTTTGTTTCGCGGTCGATCTAAATGATCAAGAAAAGTATGCTTTGAATCTATGAAATTATTTTTTTGATTGTTTGGGCTCATTTTTGGCTTGCGTTGAAGGAGGCAGAAAGGCCTTTCATGTTCGGAAGTTTTCCCCTTGAGCTACAGCTACTATATCATGTTACACACCGAAAAAATGTTAAGTTGATTTAACATTCTGGATGTAAAAAAAGTGTGCAAGAACTCACAAAATACTGAATTACCTGTCATAGCAGTTACTTTTACATCTAAAGCAACTGTCTAAATCAGCGTTTTGTGATTCTCGCACACTCTTTTAACATCCAGAATGTTAAATCAAATTCACTTTTTTTTTCAGTGCAGTTTGTGGATTTTTTATTTATTTAATCGAAATAGCCTCAAGTCGCTAGTACTACCCATAACTTCGAATATTTGTTACTCTCTTTAAAGGACGAAACGTGGTCTAGACGACACTCCACCCTTTAATTCCTCTAAAATCTTAAACTTGGACGGCCAAAAATTTATAAATACAATACATTTTGGGGAGATGTACATAAAAAATCCAAAGATTTTGAAATGGGTGTCCACATGAATAAAAACCCAAACGTAGGTGCTTTTGAGGAGTTTTCTCAATTGACAAAGCTCCAACTAGCATTTCGAAAGAGTGAACAGGTCTAGTTTCACCACCGAAACTGCCTTTCGTCAGGCTGTGTTAAATCTTCGGCGCGACACACGGTTGTGACAGTCGACTCACGAGGTGAATGAATAGGCATGAATGTGAGGATCGATGATTGAGTGTCACCGTCTGCGACTCGCTGCACTCCTAAAAGGGCCACCCTCGCCCACGCACAACTTTCTCGCGGCCAATTAGGCCACTTTCGCACACTTCCGCAAATGGCCGAGTCGTAAATTTGTCCGCGATAATGGAGTTGAAAGGCGCTCGGCTGAAAGGACTTGCATGTTCGATGATATTCAATTGGTATTTTTGCGCCGGCGTGGAAATGTCGTTTCCAGCGAACTTTCCAATTTGCCAAAGTTTGCATAAGTGCACCGTGCGTTATGAGATAAGTTCATACTATACTTTTTCATACAGTGGCGTCGTTTGGTGGTGGCAGGATGGGAGAGGGGGGCAATTGCCCCTGCGTTTCAAAAGGCCTAGCTACACAAGGAAAATTGATCGAATTGCTGGAAACTTGATTTTTTTTCTTCACTTATGCATCATGTAAGGGGTCATTCCAAGGTTTTGGTAAAATGACGTTACTACTGTCTTAGGAAGACGGAATATTGATCGAATAAGGGGAATTAGATTCACTGATGCGGTAATAATATCTTTCAGCTATTATTACACTTTGTGGAAAAATTCTTGGTCCTTTTCACGAAAAAACACACGGATTATACAATGGACACATTCATACTAAAAAGAAATATGTGACGTTGAGTTCAATCAAAAAGAATTATGTGCATGGGGTTTGGGTGTTTCATAATTCCTTTTGATTTTATACTAACTTACATACGTACATAGTTCCATCTGGAGTGATTCATACATAGAGTGCCATCATAAGAGTAATCAATGATGTGATGAAGCTCATGAATGAACTTTTTGTTGCCGTGAAGTGAAATTCCTGCGCCCACCTTGACAAATTTTAGTTTTATTATTCATTGGTGCCCACTGTCCGAGCTTGTGCATGCGTTTCGCTTTCGGAGGCGGAAGGAAAGTCGCATTGAAAGACAAACGGATAGACGCAGAGACAGAAACCACCGGGAGACAATTTTGGACCCCCTTCAACACACGCGTCATCGGCCGGCGGCATTTGCGGCGATGCCTGATATCGTATATAAATAAGAATTTTCGAAATTCGAAAAATATATGTTGGCAAATTCGAGGAGCGTTCAATCTGATAATAGAATATAAGGGTAAAGGCATATATTAAGACTTGAACGCGTGGCCTCAATGACTTGGCGGGGTGAAAAATTGAATACAAAAGCACAGGTTTTTTCATTAAAATTTCGCGCAAAACACGTTTCTCACAGCACAAACCTTTAAAAATATTTCAAAAATGAAAATTATACGATCGTTGTATATATTGAGAACGATAAATTCAAACCAGCCGCACGCGAAAAAAAAACAACCAAGTCGATGTATAGGCAAAATCAGGCATTAAAATCAACCTATAGTTTATAGTTATAGTTTTAGGCAAAGACATGCAGAGTTATTGGCTTTAGATGCACAAATTTAATTTCTCTTTCTAAATAAAGTACCTTCGCCTAGAGAGAGGGAATGGAGAAAAAATCAAAACAGCACTTTGAACCCCAAAAAATGATGGTCTCAAATATTGTCAGGCTCCGAATCCAAATTCATTACTCAAAATCGAAAGTTCGCGTTATTCTTCGTGAATTCACCTGCTTTAGTTCTAATATAGGTAATGAGCATAAATGCTATTTTCTTCGAAGTAGATGCAAGACTGTTACAACTCGGTTGATTTTAGTTAAACTATTTCTCGGAACGTAGCATTTCCTTAAAATTAAGTCTGGAAACCTTTCGATCATTTTAAATGCGTACTTTTCATTTCACTCCATGCGTGCGTAATTCGCTGGTTGTAATTAAAGGACGATCTCATAAAGCTACATTGACTCATCCCACCATCAGCACCTTTTGAAGATTACGGCGATGAAGATTCCAAAAGCAAGGCAACTTCGATCCTCAACTTTAGTCTCTTACTTTAGTTAAGTAAGAGGGTATTTTGTATCACTCCTGAAATCCACGATTTTATTTAAACCAGGAAATGGATTCTTATAATATTCAAAGTAATCGCAAATTTTTCAACTTAAGTCGCACAGCTGGCAGCGAGGGGTGACGACCGACGGGCCATCGGAGTGAGTCAATTATATTTTCTACTCACGACGAAATCATTATTCTAGGAGTAGCCGATCATTCACAGTCAGAGTCACTCATTAGATTCACTCGTCATTCAATGCTCGCTTGCGCACTACAGAGGGTCCGGCTTCTAGCGTCTGCTTGCGGAGAGATTATCTAATCGTTAACGTACGCATTCAAAGATAAAAAAAAAAAAAAAAAAAAATGATGATACATAAGCAGATTAGTTTTTGACTAATGGATGGGAAAAAATTTGTCTCTTTTGACGGAAATCCGGATTGTCGAGAGAATATCATGCATGTCGTAAACTTGCGGACAAACTACTATAGCATGGATCTTTTGACAATGCGAAAAAAATGGATGCATTACAACAAGGAAGGGGTCGATTCCTTTCCTTGAGCTGAGAGGGTGGGGTGTGTCAAAGGAGCGGCTTATTTGGTAGAGATCGTTATTGGTACTTTTATTTTTTAGGGAGACTTTTAATCCGAGAATCTATGACATTTTGGAATGTACTATTTCTTAGCACTCTGTTGATGGTAAATGCAGATACATAAGAGAAAGCAAAACCGTAAGAAATAAATTAGGATATTTTTATGAGTCACTTTACCTTAAAATACCAGGCAAATCTTAAATATTTAGTTTATCAACACTTATTTGTTCAAAAATGAGGTATATTCGATCAAAACTCATACCTGGAACACACAAAAGAAAAACACAGATTAGTACTCAAAGAGACTTAATTAAGAACGTACTGACGTAAGTAAGGCTTAAATTTAAAATTTAAAAACTGGGATTTGAGGTGGCCAGACTCTTTACCCAATTCTGTTTGGTCCAATGTTTTTATGGTCCATTTTTAAGTTTGTCCAATAGCTTTTTCGTGCAATGTTTATTGAACCAATAGTTTACTTAGTCCAGTTACGAGCAATGATACATGCTGAGATTTCTCCAAATAATGAAAAACCTTTAGATGCCAAAGCCGGTTCAAACCGATCCAAGGATCGTTGAAAACGTGGGTCATTTTATGGGGCTGGTACATACGATTCCGAGCTTTGGATGTAGGTCTACAAATACAACTTAAAAAGAGATCAAGACATCAAATTGAAGAAACAAGAAAAAATCTAAAATCAACACAGCCGAAGTCAGGAGATACGTGTTTGGGTCTGGTTGTTTTAACTTTTCTGTCGAACCAGAGCGACAGTTCATTAACAGCCTAGAGCGGAGCATCGCTAGCTCACGCCTCACGCCATAGCGCCTTGAATTGTGCAGATACACCAGGGGCGTCCATCAAGCACGAATAGTTGTATCCCTGCGCCGTTATCAACACGCGACCTTTCACTTGCTCTATTTCCATGTTGTGTTGGTACTTTCTGTCTTATTTATAGTAGTGTTTCAAAGACTACCTTAGCAAAACAGCCCAAGATAGGAGAGATGTAATCGGGGTTTTTTTTTTGTCTTTTCTCTCGAATCCAAGCAACGCTTCACTGACAGCATAGAGCGGAGCATTGCGAGTTCACGCATCGCGCCTTCAATTTTGCAGATACAACACGGACATTCATCCAGCACGAATAGTTGTATCTCTGCTCCGTCATTAAAACGAGTACTTTCTCTTACCCTTTTTCCATGTTGTGTTGGCGCCGTTTGTCTTGTTTATAGCGGTGTTTAAAGGGCTACGTGAGCAACACAGCCAAAGTTTAACTTGGATTAAAGCTTCGAATTGAAACGATCGGAAAAAACATCTTCAAATCGTGCGCTACCGTGCAAATTGAAGCGCTGGGTGTAGAAAGAGCATTTCATGATCTCTGCTAACGTTTCATCCATTATAATTAAAGCAAATGAATGGAATTCGTTGAAACTCTCACTGAATTTTCTTCATAACTTTATATTGCTAAAAACGAAAAATTCAAGAAAATTCACCCAATATTTTCCTCCCTACAACATCGCATTCGAGAAATGCCCTTTCTGCACCAAAGGCCTTATTTGCACCAGTGGCGTGGCGTGGCGTGCTGTGCGATCTACCGATATTTCCCCATTTGAAGCTGCGGTAAATAATCGATTATTAATGCGTTCTCTGCGAACACCCTGTTTATCGATACTTTTCCATAGGTTTAAATGACCGATTACGTTTCATTTAGCCACAGCTTATTTAGCCACGCGGCAAAATGCAACAAAAAATGTTGCATCTTGTCACAGATTCTAAGTACTATGTGACTAAACGAAACAAAGTTGCAGTTCGCCACGTGGCTTAATGAGCCGTGGCTAAATAAACAGATACCTAAAAATGACCGATCAATCAATATATCGCAAAGCACGCCACGCCACTGATTTGCACCAGGGACTTAAGAGAGGCAAACGAGTAGGTTGATGCAATTTCAATATCATTACAAACATTTTGGAACGCACGAGTGCTGAAACCACTCGAATACCATAATTTCAGAGGTATCCGATACTATTATCACAGTATCTACGGGTGCTGTAAAGAAAAACATCGGTCTTCGTCGACAGGCTCCGCGCTTTGGCGAATTAATTTGACGAAATGGTGATCGGGTGGAGACACGAAGTCATCATTACTTGCGCGGTGCGACTTATAAGCCGGATAATCCGGCCGGACACGGACACGCTTTGTTTTTGCGGGCTTCTAGTCGCGTGCTAGGCTTGCGCCTGCTTGGCCACCGCTCCGTCTTATGTAAACAAGTCACAGAGTCCAAGATGTCCAAGCGTTTTTATGAGTCAACCGAATGGATTTTCGGGATGCAGATTACGACACCGGACCCCATTGCCGAGCCAGACGCTTTTTCCGCCGGCGAGCTGCTTCGCGAATTACACAATCCCTACTTCCGCTTCGATTGATAGCAGTGTCTTTTTTTCTTCAGTGGTAAAAAGAAAATTGGAAAAACAAAAGAAATTATTCATGCTGTAACGTTTTTAGGTGAAATGGATTACATTTTGCAATAAGGACCCACTAGCTCTGGCTCTCCCATAAAAGCACATATCTGCATAGGGAAACGAATGGCACGTACGTTGTTTCTAAAATGGGCCAGAAATAGTGGTTCCTTATTGCAAAATGTAATCCAAATCCTCCATAGGATCATCGATATTCGAAAGATAACAACACTGAAAAAATTCCGGGCTTGGAAGCCGTACTTACGGGCTATGTAGACATACCGTCCGCGTTTCGTGATGACCATTAAACTGAACTTTCCGGGGTGAAACTGCAGTGTAGTTAAAATTACCCTTTGAATTAACTACTGATCCCGTAAAAAGGATGCAAACATGGATATCCTCAAACTATTAAATTGTGATGATTAGATAATACCACTTTTTAAAAAGAACAAATTGTATATAAATGCATGGACACGAGCTGCTTAGAATTGAAAATGCTCGATATAAGTGTAATTGCGATGGTGGGGGCGCAGGCACGTGCCACTCATTAGCGACGCTTACGCTCCTAGCCCACAATCAATCGCGATTTAAGAAAGCGGCTAAACCAATGAGTGTGGATATGGATGCATGGTGAATTTGAGGCCATGCTGCCACATTCATTTTCATGGGAGGCTGGCTGCGATAAGAGTTTCAAATCCAAAATGTCGTCATGAAAACCTAGCTTTAGTATAGCAAACCGTATAGAAATGAAGAAAATCCCGCAGGTGTATCTATAGGTACTCTTGAAAATTATTCAATGCCGTAATAGACTTTGATTCGCATACAAGAGTGAATCTGACCAGACCAGAGATGGAGAACCCATTAGAATGTAGGGAGACAGGGGCAAAATTCACTTTTGGCGATTCAAAATTTTCTCACTATACAGCAAAATCTTTTTGCAAAATGATAAATAATAAAATATTTTGTAGTTTGATAAATAATCTTGTCAAAACGAGTGTTTTTTTCGAAGCAGATTCTCAACAATTTAAGATGGAATCGATTATAATCCAAGCAAAAAGCACCTGGACAACCAAAACATTTTACTTGTTTCTTCTGCTCTAGTTGGTTATTTTAGTATTTTAAATTGAAAGCATTTTCGGAAAAGACGTCTGCCGATTTTAGTAAACCGCAGACTTCATTCATGAGCACACATCGACATTTCCAAAATTCCGACGCTGTGAACACAGCTCGACAACCCAGCCTCGTTTCCTACATCCGTGCCGCTCCATTTCCAAAATTCATCAGCCGGCAGCTCTCCGTGCAATTAATTATCACATCTCTCTTCACACGGATAATCAGAGTACGTCTCGTTTTGGATTGGGGGAATTTGGGGTCAAGCCATTGTTTCTTTAAGGAATCAAATTTGATCAGAATTTCCGCTTGTTCGAGAAAAATTAAATACTGATGTTCATTAGTACTGTGGCTTTTCAATTAAATTTACTTAATACGGCTCCTGGAAATCAGAAAACGGACGTCATTATGCGATTTAGAAAAATCAGGATCGCTATCCGTGGCGGTTGGGTGTCGAAGAGCGCACAGAAGCGCTACAAGAGCGACTTGATAGTAGTAGTAGAACAATTGCAAAGAAAAACAAAGATCGGGTGCATGCGCTGTCAGATTACATGTATGAAAATGAAAAATAAAGTATCTGATTTCGAAAATGATTTATGAAAACTCATGATAGTTTTTCTTTTCGGAGGTGTCTGTCTATGACTGTGCAATTTTTGCTTTAAAATTTCGCACTTTAGTGTTTTTGTTCAAAGCTCCAAGAGATTTCAAACCGGAATATGATCAATATAAATTTTCTTGACGGAATTTCCTCAAATTTTACTCAGAGAAAAAATATGCCTCATGAAACGTTCCATAAAGTTAAGCGCTGGTAAGCGATTGGGTGATACATAAAATCACAACTTAAGTTGCAAAAATGGCGAACGTTGTGATCAGATGATTAAAAAATGCGGATAGATGAGTTTTAAGTAACTGGTTGAATCGTGTACTCTACTCAAATGCAAATCACGCAGTCATACGCACATTTGCTCCGTTTTGAAACCAATTTTGCTCGTAAAATTAGGACAAATCTTTTTAACTTGAGCCTGTACTCGGACAAGCTTTGAGACAGGTGCAGCGGGTGTTAAACTTCAAAGATTGGCAACAGACCCCCTCTCAACCGCCCCTGTTAAAGTTACCATCTGTTTTTATCCTGAGGGTCTCCATGAGATCTCGTGTCCATAGTCTCGGTGTATGGGTACTCCAGCTCTGCTGTGCTAGGTAAAAATGCCGTATGAGCATTCAAATGTTACCAAATTGTCCCTCAGAATATGTTAATTTTTGAAGAAAGTCATAGACATTTTTCCTTGAAAATCTCAGACTATTCAGATCAAATTCCGAACAAAATCCTCTGAAAAACTAGGAGAAAAATATTCACCAATTTTCCAGAAAATGTATGACTCGTTAAAGGAAATATGGCAACGCCTGACAGCTTATACGACGTTCTTCCATAGGACGACGGAGCTCACACTAGGATCAAACGACTAACAGCGTTCAATGGATTGTCTTATCTGGCAGCGGGCACGATATTTTGTGACACAAGCCGTTATTTGTCGCGCTCTGATATCTTAAACGGGTGTGAAATGAACTGGGTAGTGTCACTAGCGTGTGAATGCCGAATGCGCATGCCCGCGTGTTACGCCGCCTGTGAAATTGCTCCGCTTCTAAGCACTCTCATTATGCACACCTCGCGCACACCCGAAAGGGGATGATTGAGATGTCCACGTCCCGGGAATTTTTCGGACACGGCGTGACGTGATGAGCTCGAGATGACGAAAGGCTGGCGTGGATTAAGGTGTCACGGAACTTAAGCCTGCCCGTAATCGCTGGGTACTTAGCTCGGCTCGTATCAGGAGGCGAGGTGTGATTTTGGTTCTGGTGTATTTTTGGGTCTTGCACCAGGTGTGACGGATGCGTGAGACATGCGTGTAAATCGTGGTCAGATGGGATGCATGAGTAGCTAATCCACTTGGATCAATTGCTAAGATTTCGACGTCAAGTTTTAAGAAACAGATCGGTCTCTTGAAGTGCTTAATCCATAGATTAACTCGGATTGATTTNNNACTAGGGGGCTACGCCCCCTGGCCGCTACGCGGCCCAACCCCCTGAAGGCGCTCCGCGCCATCAATGGGCCGCTTCGCGGCCCTATTTTTACTCTCCAATCAGTGTTAGTTTTATTTTTCCCCTAAAAAATTACGATATGAGATATACTTTAATTTTAAACTATATACTTAAAATTACTTTAATATTAAAAGGACGCGTTTTGGAATGACTGCGCTTGATGAAATATTGCAGTAAAATAATGAACAATGATAGTCAGGTAATAATTAAGATTTTATGAGTCGGGGATCGAACCCACATCGAAGTCATGTGGACGCTTACGACGTCTTAGACGACTCGGCCACCGCTCTACATGGATTCACCGGCGGCGCGAAGCTTGTGTAGATAGGTGTAAAGCTGATGCGCAGGCTACACAGCTACTGCGCAACCTCCTCGACCACTGCGCATCCTCCCGCGCATAGCGGTAGCAGTACCGGAGCATTCTGTAAACTCACTCACTTTTATAACGTGATTTTAAAAAAACCTGTCGATTTACGCAAAAATCATGGAAATCGGCCCGGTAGAACGCTCAAACGAACTATGACAAAAAGTATAAATTTACATTGTTTAAATGGGAGAATTCGCAACTTTACCACGTAATATAAAAAAATCTGGGCCATATTTTGAAAATCTGGAAAAAGTTGGCTTATCTAGAGGCAATTGCCCGTCGATAGCCGCAAAAATCATGAAAATCGGCCCGGTAGAACGCTGGAACTAAGCGTTACCAGTTTCGCAAAATTAGGAGGTCTTGGAGCTTATAGTATAGATAAAGGAAACTTTCACTGGCAAAAAAAGTCGGTTGGATCTAGAGTCCAGACTCTTGATGCTCTTGATTGATGAAATGATACTCTTGATGAATAAATACTCTTGATTCAACTGGATTTTTGCTTGAATCAAAAGGAAATCCGCTTAAATCATGAGGCCTGGCTCTTTGATTCAAGGAAAAATCCGATTGAATCAATATTTTTTCTTGTCAATCTTATTAAGAGTCTGGACTCTAGATCGAAGCAACTTTTTTTCCAGTGAATTCAGTTTTTAAAAAACCGTATGTGATACAGTTTCATTTTAGGTGGTGAGGAGGTTTGATAGCATATAGTAGAAACGCTCATAAAAAAAGTGGTCTCCGGCTGGCTGAGTATAGTTGAAAACGCGAACCTATCGGCAACTACCTCTTTAAAGCTTAAGAGAATGATACAAACTAATTTCCTTCATTTAGAATTGTAGGAATAAACGTCTTCAAGCCGAAAAACTGATGTTATAATAAGTTCCACCGTAAATTCATCGACGATTGATGGTCAGAGGAGAAAAGACGCAAGCAGAAACTGACAACACGATTGGTGAGAAAAAAACCGGTGTTCTCATAAAAGTCGTGAACACTTTTTTAAGAGTTCTTATTGAGTTTCAATTATAATTTGATCTGTGTTGGTGTGAAAACAAAATTCAAAAAGATCTTTCGGGGTAAAACCACAAAATACTAATTTTTACAGAACTTTGGGAGGCATCAAACATTGCAAACGTGTCCGAATTTTCAACAAATGAAGACAAGACGGATGTTTTCTTCCAATAATTATGTCACGTTAAGATATCCTCATTCTAAAGGAAACCGAGTTGTTCGCGAGAAGATACTAACAATATCACCTGCCGACGCCCCTCAAGCATTATGAATCGTCAATGCAACAGAAGTTTCATTTTTTACGATCTAAGTAGACTGAAAATACTTGTTTTTTATGTTTCGAGATTCACACGGAAAAACCAAACTCAGCCTGTATCCTGGTTTATTATCAACAAAAATGCGCTCTGTGCTGACGATTAGACGACCAGAAACATATCTGAATCTAATTAAAATCACATCAATACGGTCTGAATAATCTTTTCGGTGAGTAATTAAAAGGAATTAGGCGTGTTGGCCTCGAAAAGAGTGTGAAGGAATTCATTCTTTGTCAGTGTTTCTGTCCAGAAAATGTAATATTTTACAAGGACGCGGAGGAAACGTTGCGTGCTACGATTTTGACAGCGATTATCATTTTGTGAATAATTAATTTTATGCTGTGCGTTCCACGCTCACCAATGGCACACGTCCTTGTGCGTCGTGAACTGATTCCAATGAATCGGGTTTGAGCACCTTGATTATTCAGTGCATGAAGTGCAAAGATGAGATTTTAAAGAACCTTTTTATGAGCAAAATGAGAGCAATTAAAAGTAAGAGCAGTTAGAATAATTGAAATAAGAGAAATTAAAATTAAAAGTATAAGGGTTACAAGGAAAATCAAGAAAAATTTTGTGAGCTTAATTCAAGCGAGTGAACTGCATAATAAAGTCAAAATTATTCTGCCCTTTACAGCTTGGTACGAAAAAGTATCAAAAAATATCTACAGTTTACAGGAAAACCCTTTTTTACTTAATTTTTAATGTTGAAAAAAATACGAAGAAGCAAATAAGACTACCTATACTAAGTTTAATGATATTTTTTCCTATGATTAAATTGCAATGGATTTGAAACATTTTGAATTAAAAGCTCAGTCTGAAAAAAAAACATCATTAGCCATTACCAGCCCGATTGATTAAATTTATACATAATATCGCTTAGATAACTGCAAATTCATTATACATACATTCAGACTTTTTTGTTACAATTTTAAACGGATGAAAAGAGAAAGAAATTAGAAACATTTTGATTTCTTGTTAAATTTATTTTCTCTTTTTTTTCCTTCTCGCTTTTCATTCACTTTCCCTTTTCAAGAAGCTTCAACTCCTCATCAAGAGAGGAGGGTGTCTGCAACACAACCTGTTTTACACGTCTACAAATCAGCAAATTTGTAAATACGTCTACAACAAGAAACAAACACAGAATAAATGTTCACGGCCCTCTCCAGATGCTATCCTGAAAATCCGTCGGCTCCTTCAAGGTTACGGCATATGGAAAAATCCCTCTGTATCCAGACCCCCTCATCCGAAATTACTGACCTTCTCAAAATAATTCAGCGCGTACACTGTACATACATCCATGCTAAACATAGACAATAAAGAAGCTCTGTGTTACTGTCAGAGCCTGGGTTGGGATTTGATTCCTTGGGCATTGTTCGGACGGTCACGAGATGTTTATGACATGCAATTCATTAAACGGTGGTTTGTCTGGGCGGTCGCGGTCCTACTCGCGTGGGATCCGGCAGACGAGAAATCAGTGCATTGAGCTACGATCTCCGAATGCCCTTCGGCGCATGTGAAGCCTCGCACGTAAAAAGGACGAATTTTCAGTTTTAAATGATTTGCATATCCATTGTTTTCACACATAATTTATTTGAGACGCGGCTGAAAAATGTAGGGAAGATAGGGGATGGGATGAAGTTCGGGGCTCATTGTATTAAGGCCCACGAATGAGCGTCGCACAAAACGAAAATCTAGTGGAAGCATCTTGAAGCCTCCGTCACTGGAAAGTAAAACATATTGGACCTGGAGTCCAGACTCTTGAAAAAATTGACAAGAAAAAAAACTATTGATTCAATCGGATTTTGCTTGAATCAAAACGAAATCCGCTTAAATTAAGAGGCTTGGTTCTTGATTTAAGTTAGATTCTGATTGAATCAAGAGTACTTTTTCTTGTCGATGTTTTTAAGAGTCTCGACTCTAGATCCAATGTGTTTTTTTCCAGTGTACTGATAATTCTTAAAAAGTATTTCTGAAGTTATAAGAATGTATAGGGAATCATATTTTAATTCATAATCCTTAAAATTGTGTGTTATGAAAAACCTCTTACAATACTACACTGGGAAAAAAAACACATTGGATCTAGAGTCGAAACTCTTAAAAACATCGAAAAGAAAAAGAACTCTTGATTCAATCAGAATCTAGCTTAAATCAAGAACCAGGCCTCTTAATTTTAGCGGATTTCGTTTTGATTCAAGCAAAAATCCGATTGAATCAAGAGTATCTTTTCTAGTCAATGTTTTCATGAGTCTGGACTCTAGATCCAATGTGTTTTTTTCCAGTGTACTGATAATTCTTAAAAAGTATTTCTGAAGTTTTAAGAACGTATAGGAAATCATGTTTAAAATTTTACTTCATAATTTTAGTTATATGTTTATTCATAATTAATTTTGGAATAAAATTCTATTTACTATCAATATTTTCATTGTATATTCGCGTCACTGCTGCCTTCGTGCCGGCAAAATATTTACACACTGTACGACTCCCGCGGAGTCCCTTCTCTCTTCGTGACAACAAATTTGCAAACCTAGATTGAGCATGCGCCTCACGTTTGCATGCGGCCACCAGGGGAGGGAGGCAGTTATAGTGATGAACGGCTTCCCCGACACGGTACCCGATACATCTCTGGCAATCTATTAAATCGACCCTCGATATCTCGGATTCCCCGCCATGTTCTACGTTCAAAATATCGCTTAAAGTCGATGTTTGGTCGAGGCTGCGAGTGGGTGTTAGGAGTGTCACATGGCGGTGGTAGACAAGGCTTATCCCGAGCGGTGGGCGTAATTATCACAATGGAGCCGCTCGCTATTTTTCTCTAAAGGTCTTCATTGTGCCAAGATGAGTGATGTCTGTTTTGCCGCTTTGGCTCCGGCTCCACGACAGTACTGTAGATAATGCATACGCAGCAGTGAAGGGTTTATGGTAGACGACTGTTTGGTTGAATCCACATTAGATATTGAATTCTTCAATATTCCAATTTGCTCATTCTTTTAGGGTAGCTTTAAATAGATAACTTAATGGGTGCTGCTATACTGATAACACTGTCAAATTGAAAGTTTTCAAAACTTCTGTTACGCATATCGTGGAATATTTGGATCGCGTTCGGTGGAAAGGAACCAAGCCACGCCATCTATTGCCTTTAAAAGGACACTTTATATGCAGGTTCCTTTGGGAATCCGCTTAGTCGTTCACACGAATAAATGTTATGGTGCTTCGTACCATACAGAAAATTCACTAAAATTGGCACAAAAATCCGCACAATTGTTTTCGTGTAAAAAATTGAATTGCAGTAAAAGGTGGCAATAGCTGCAGTAGTTGGTTCCTCTCTGTTTAACGCAGTCCATAGTTGGTTAAATTGTGCACTATTCTTGGTCTCTTTGAGGTAAAGAAAGGATGTCGGAATTTGTTGTAAAGGCATCAGTTACACGGACTAAATTTTTTTTTTTTTTTAAAACGGGCATAGTGGTATGGTGCGACTTTAGTGGTATTTGTGTAACTGTGGGATGGAGGTTCCATACGTGGGTGGCGGTGAGTTAAGGACATCATTCACACCAACTAAGCAGAAAAATAATGATTAGATGGATCTCCATTGACTTTTAACAAATTATGAAAGTACCGCAAATTAAATTTGCGGTTTAAATTTTTTTTAAATTTATTTTCAAAAAAATAATGTTTTGACAGCTACGTATAATACAAGTTAGATTCGATACACTTGCCTACTACTCCATTACCGTTAAAGGAAAGTTGTTATAAAACAGTGCTCTGCTTGAAATGCTGCATATCGACGGTGAAAGTCGGCAATCACATAACTCGATTTGCGACGTCGCAGACTTCCTGTCATACTTTATTCTTTAAACGGAAAACTACTCAACGGTAATTCCTTAAAACTGCCATGATTTTTCTTCTATGTGCGAGGAAAATTCTGCAAAAACTGCAAGGAATCATGTCCATTTGTTCTCTTTTAAAAAAATAACATAGTTGCGGAGATTTTCAGACACCGCAAACGAGTTATGTGATTGCCGACTTGCACCGTCGATATGCACTGCATATGCACATAAAATCATCCACTTACACCATTGCTTTCGCTGCCCTGCGCTACAAATTATTTTGCCTGATCAAATAATGCGACTTATTTTTGTTTCCTGGTTCCTCATCCTAACTCTCTACGTGTCAAATGGCGAATTCCTGCAAATGACAACGAAAATTACTACTGCAGATGACAGATTTGCAAAAACCTGTCAATGTGCAAGGTAACGAAACCTCCGAATCCGGCTCTATTACAAGACCAGGTCGGAAACAGTCTGATTTTTGGATATTCTATGACGCCAAGGAAAATTATTTCCTGCATAAAGACGCCCAATTCCCACGGTCTTCTATCCGAATAGTCGAACCTCAGACGCGTTAAGTTGCGACGGTCATTATTGTGTCCGAAAACAATTTCCCGAATTTCGGGCGGATCGACCAAAATTCGCGGATCGAATATGCAGATGAGTGAAATTCGTCGTCTGGCCCTGGCTAGTTATGCAACGAGCGATGACTCGAACTACATTATCCGTCGACGTGAGTTGTTACGGAAAATGATTTGAGGACAGGTAATCTTCTCGGCACAAATTGAATCTGGGATTCGCCGACGGGGAGCGTTGATGCCAGCTCACCACGCATGAAAAAACCTGAAAACTTTGCATGAAAGATGAGCGAAAATCTCGAAAACCTCGCGATAAAAGATTGAAGCCTCTATGGCATAGCGTTACGAATTCGTAACAACTTATTTTCAGGGTTTTTAAAAATTGGATCTTTCCCTTGTGGCATGCTTTTGCAAGATTTCCATGGTTTTTTCTTTTTTTAAAAAAGATTGATTCCCTTAACCATAAAACGTTGAAAACAAATTGGTTCTCTAATTTTTTATGTAAGCTACAAAATAGATTAGTACCCATTTTTTATGTAACCCAACCTGACCTAATTCATGCCATAGAGGGTTAAGGGGCTAAAATTTTAAATTTTGAGACCACAAAGTTCCTCCATCAATTCTTAGAAAAATGCTACACTAATACAAATATTTGTGTTAGCGTATTACTTTTAGTTCATATAGGAAGTGAAAGACAAACCAACACAAGTTTGCGTTGATTTTGGTATAGTTTGCGGTGAATTTAGCGCAGAATACAATGGAAAGACTTAGTGGAAAATGCATTCCATCGATTGCAGATTGCAACGTTGATATTTACCACTCGTTCCTCATTACATTTCTTCTAGCTGGCATTTCCTCTTGAAATTGTCAACCGAACGCTAAGGTTGTGCTTTACTTCCAGTATTAACCAAACTGTTGTGTTAAAGAATCCCTCTGTGTAGACATAGCTACCAATTTTCTAAATATTCCTCCGAATTTTAAAACAAGCTGCTGGTTCCAACACTACTGTGTTGGAGAGCTCGCCTTTGGGAAACTATTAACAACTATTAATGATTTTTTCTGAAATTGTATATGTACACTGAAAATAACGTTTCCTAAATTCAAGGCGACGCCGTGTTGACCTAAGAAAATTGGATACTTGAAAAAAATGGACAAGAAACGAAGTCTTGAATGAAGAAAACGGTATTGCCTTGGTCGAAGAAAACGCGATTTCTTGAACCAAAACTCCTGTTACATTGAAGCACGAAAACGTTTCCTTCAAATNAATCTCCCTACTATTCTAGGATTTTACTGGCGAGGCGGAATCAAAAACAGGTCCCTATCGGCTGAGCGCTTGAAAGATTGAGGTATAAGAGAACGAAATAAAGACAAAATGAGTCAATTGTTGCAGATCTAAATTCGACTCGGTTTGACCCATAGAATGGCCTACAAGAAACCATCCGCTTACTCTTTCACACTACTCTACTATACGGTGACGATCTTGGTGACAAACGTCACTTGCGTGATTCAGACCTTGATGCGTGCCCAAAAATCAATCTGACCAGCATCAGGAGTCAATTGCACGACACTGTGCGTGACTCGTTTGACATTGTTGTCAAATTGAGTTGAACAATTCTGTGAGCAACCAAATCCTCTGTTAAAAATGCAAAACTGCAAATCGACTGAAATTTTAAGTACGTGCATGCTTTTAGGAGTATTTTTGATCAATCAACGTATGTTTAAAAAAAAAACGTTCGAAGAAAAATGTATCAAAAAACGATGAGAAGTTTTGCTGTCATTCTCCAACAACGCGGCAAATATTCTTGAATCATCATTATTTTTTCGTAGCAAATTCTTTGCCTTCTTATTTTTATTTTTCTACACACGCCTTGATCTACAATGATCATTTTTCTAGACGTGTTGTTTTCGCTTAACGGTGTTCAAATGGGAATTATATATTTTGTATGGTTCATAATTTTGTGATTGTAGATCATTTCGTGTATTTCTTTTGACCTCATATTATGTTCATCTAGTAAAAAAAAATCCTAATAAATAATGATACTTTCCACTTGATAAATTCTTTGAGTTTCTCATGAAAACTGATATGAATTTCATTATAAACATTTTGAGCACTTCAAACTAAGAGTTGGCGTAAGACTCTCTTGCGTGCCCTCTTATACATTCTGACTAGAGCACAAGCATAGGAATTGATCTATTTTTCCTACCCTAGCGTTCAAGTCTCCGAACAAACTTTCGTAACGTTAAACATTTTTCATGTTCTCCCATCTTAGAAACTGCAATGTGCGCTGTCGCATACAAATTTATTCAGCAGAGGTTTCTGATTCACTCCATCTCGCCAAAAACAGAGTAGCCATTTTTTTGTATTACCAGTGACCAATCAATAAAATCTCTATGTTCTAGACAATCATAGAATGGAGTCTAACGCCCTTCTCTCATAAAATATTTCACTTTTCTTTCAAGAATATTGAGGAAAGAAGCTGAGGGCATACCATGAGTTGAGTTAGAGAGGAGGTAAGGCATGGCCCTCTGTGTCCACTAGATGTGGCATGTCGTAACAATGAGCTCTTAATTGACGCCGCGACAATTTCCACACGAAAAGCGGCATTGTTTATTGTTTCTCACCTCTGGGTCCCCGTCTCAGGATACGCCCCCCCCCTTCACCCCTAAGGAAAGGGTCAACGCCACCGTTGTGTCCAACAGCCTACGGATGAGTATTATCGGGGTGAAAATCGATCAATCGGAAACACGTTGCCAGAATTCACGAGACAACATCCCTTAAGATTTTTAAAAAGATTTGATGGGTAGGGGACAGGGTGGCAAGAAACGCAAGAAACAAATGAAATATTCGAAATTTCACGAGGCTATGAAATATTTCATACTTTCCAGGAGCTAGAGTATGCAACCTGCGCTCAAACACACAAAAATGGAAGACGGCCACCATTTTGACATTGTGCGAAACATGAAAAAGAACTGCTGTTTTTCAATATCTTTCATCAATTTCTGAAATTTGATATATTTCACGTGAAATTTCAAGATTTTATTTTTCATGAAACTTTGCCACCTTGGTAGAGGAGTTAATTATTAGCTCAAAATATCTGTCACTGAACAGCAACACCATTCAACAACATTCATGAGTGGATAAGGTGTGATTCTCAAAATTTTCACTAATTGAAGATTTTATATGAACAGACATCGACCGGGCAGACCCGCAGACTCTTGAACTGCATCCGATTAAAACAGCAACTATCGTGGAATTTAGGATCACAACTGCATCGTCAAATCATTATGTTCTTATTCTCCCTTCTGGTTTTTCTTTTAGATAGGAAACGATGCAAGTTTGGTTTTTGAGAGAGGACTACAAACTTTGATGCATTGCAAAAGTTCAGTCGATAGAAAATAAGCTGTTGCCTTTTAAATTTGTAAAAGATAACGGTCTCTCTAGAACTAGAGCATTTTGAGAGGAACGACGTAATTGTTTCTATGGCTGGAAATAAAACTGATGCTGGTCAGTCAAAACGCGTAGACCGTCGATGGAATAACGATAGACTTTATTGGTGACTCATTGTATCGCACTGCACCAATAATAATAGTAAAACCTGCATTCTCAAGTAACGCTAGCTCTTGCAATAAAACCACAAATTCCGATCTTACAACAAATGCCGGTGCGCCCCCTCCCCCCCTTTTAATCAAGTACACACGGTGATTTGACCGACCCGAGGAGAAATTTTAAAACGCTGACGTTTGAACGGCATTACAGTTGGCGTGAACTTGTGAGCCGGTCTTTATTGTTGACAATTACCGCTCATCCAATTACTCGACTTTTAAGAAAACTCGACTGGATGCGCCCTTACAAGCCTGCACTTATTCGAATAGTGTGTACGCATTTCGTCACTGACGTTGTCACGTGAGCATAATTAACGGAGAAAAAGAGTGGAATTTAACTTAACTCTTCTTTCATTGAGCTCTTTTTAATGTTGCAATTTAATTCCTTCGATTTTTACTTGGGATCCTTTTCAGGGATTTACAATGATTCGCCACTTCAAAAATTTTAAAATAAGAAAAAGAAAGTTCTGGGATTTTATCAAGCTTTAAACTGGCACACATGCCTAAGAACTACCATAAAGTATGCAAAACTTGCGGTAGTTCTTCTTTTGTATTGAATATATGTTTTACCGCAGCAAGTTATTGGAATCCATTCTAAGAATCAATAACCGGAGTTAAACCGTGAAACACTCGAAATTAATAATATTCATGTCCCTACCTTGCAATCAGTGTTTGAACAACTTACAAAATTTTTATTTTGTGTCCGTAGGAGATTTTATAGATAAAATAAGTCATTTATCATGGTGATCTTGATATATATGAAGAACATGTGTACATTTCCGTAGACCCTCTCGATACTTTGATCCTTCTCTTATTTTCAGAATTCATTTGTTGGAATATTCTTCCCGTTCCTCTCATGTATTATAAACAGAAGGCTTCCTTGCAGAGTGTTGAATAGTAACGTCCAAAACGTGCTCGCAGTAAATTTTTGAAAATCACTAACCGGAAAACTGGCAAACGGCGGCAAATTCATTCCCATAGATCTTCCTTTTTCGAGGCTTTTTGACGCGGCGCGAGTTAAGACAATCGGTGCACGGCGCTTCGGTAATGATTATGGCAGCCAGGGCATCGCATCCGAGTCGGTAATAAAACGATACGATTGCCCGGTCAATCAGATCTCATAAGCTCCTTGTTTCTGACCAGTATCTCTCCAAATGCCCATTAATCCGTTTTATTGCTTGCCAGACCGACCGACTGCCCGACCGACCGATCACATAATTGCAACCCGAGATGAGCTAGTCTTACCGATCACTGTTGCAAAATTACATACTCATATACAGGTTGCAACGATTTTGCAAACTTGACGATTAATAAATGAAACGTAACTTGATTTTACCAAACTGGGCACTAAATTATTGAACTTCTTGGAACTTATAACGGTGGTTCGACAATTGGAACGCGTTTAGCATAAAGGAACCAAGCCACAAATATAATAAAATATAAAATAAAAATAAAATAGAAAATAAAATTGCTTAATTAAATATGGCAATTGCTGGTGTGGCTTGCTTTCTTCCTGCTAAACGCAGTCCACTTCAGCTCAATGCAAGTGCACATTTTAGCCGCTTGAAGATATCAAGAAAACATACTTTTAACGTCATGACTGACAATAAAAGGGAAGATTTCGAAGTTGACTGTCGAAGCTAATTTTAGAAACACAAACCAAAACCACCCTTCAAACAGGCATGGTTTCAGTTTTTAAACGACAGGAATTATCTTTTTCCCTCGAGGTCAATGTGCGATCAAAACTTTGTGAAGAAAGCGTAAACAACCACCTCTCCTTCATACGCCCATTTTTATGTGCTGAAGGGATTTTCATAAAAAATTAGCTTCAATGTTTGAAAGAAACGGCTGCAATGATTGTTATTTCATTAACGACATTTTAAGATTCCTTCATCTGTAGTCTGTAGTGTCTCACTTTCCGACATCGTTAACATGCCAGGATTCACCGGGTGAGGGGCAACTTTAACTGTCGTACTAGCAATGTTCGTACAAAAATTAAAATTGTTTCGCACTGACAATGTAAAAACGCCGTATTAGCATTTACATTTTGCCAAATTTTTCTGAGGAATTATTGTTTTTTGAAGAAAGTTAAATGAATATGTTTCCTTAAAATTTTTAGACTTTTTAGATCAAGTCAAATATAAAATCCTGAGAAAAATCGAGGAGAAATATTCACAAATTTTCCTGAAAATTCTTGTTTTTCAAAGGAAATTCGGCGACGCTGGATGGCTCAAACGGCGTTCTTACTTAGCACAGTAGTATAGTACAGGCAGTTGCCAAGGAGCGGCTTTGGGAGGGAGAGAAACAGTTACATGGGAAGATTACACGAAAAATATGTCAAACTTGCACAAATTTGTCAAAGTTTATTCAAAATTTCTAAAAAAAATGTCTTTTTAATGATCACAAGGCCTTCTTAACCCCCCTCCCCCCTAACTATGATATAAAATTTAGGGAGTTTTGCTGCGGTATGAAGTTGCGTAAGGAACCACTACGATATAAATAAGACCAAAAATTGAATGAAGTTCAAAGCACGGTCGTATCAAATAACACCCATATTCCACCCTCCATCTCCACCCGCAAAAATTTACTAAAAACTTAATACTTTTCACTATCTTTATATATGCTAAAACATGCCATTAATAAAAGCAAATTCCGAAATTCGAGTTATTAAATAAAGATATCACGTTTTCTTGGTGCTTTCAACTACACTATTTCCTCTTTCTTCGTTCGTTCTCTCCTTCCGGCTCCAAGTTGAACTTTCGACGTCGCGAACTCGAGAAAGCGGCATTTTCACAAGTTTTATTGTTCCCACTTTGCAGCCGTGGTAATTAATGCTTGCCACTTTTATTAACTGTAGAACTTGGCTCCAAGTCAGCATCGCAGCCATCCATTTTCTCTTTAATTGCATTTTCTTCTCTCAAGACACTTAAGCCGAACCGACAGAGAGTGGCGATCATCAGCAACGAAATATCAGAGCACGATACTTCTAGGAACTCAAATTTCAGCGGAAAAAAGTCAAAATATACCAGTTATCGTTCGTATGGTATTTTAGTTGTTACATGATCTTGCTATACGTATACAACTCAAGACTTGCTTGAAAATCTTAAATTCGCCATCGATTTTGGTAATGCATGTGAAAATTTCTTTATTTAATTGTTTGCGTTGGAGGCCCTGAAGCATTAACTACAGTTAGACAAGTTACTTCGAGGCAACAAACCACAAGTGTACCCTAACATCAGGAGTCAATTTAAACAGCTCATAATATATTTATTTTCATTTCCGAGATTGTATCAGAAAAAAAACCCATCAATAATAGTTACACAAGAGCTTCCTTCACGGTGTGGGCGTTGTGCAAGTCAATCTTATGCCATGGTGTGCATAAAGTAGTGTAGCCTCCTACTGATCAACTTTTCTGTTCATTACTGAAAACGCTTATACTTCATGGAAACAATAACCCAAGAAAGTCCATAGTGATTCCACGAAGTCACTAAAATGCTAGCTGGAAAGTGCTCCAGTATTTTTATTCCGCCGAACGACAGACATTTTGAGCTCCTACAACGCGAACACGGAATCAATTTACAGATAATTGTGCTGTGGTCACACTGAACCTGAGTTTATTTTTACGATCTTAACCAAATGCATTTCTGCCAGTCTGTGGTGTTGCCGCACAAGACATTGAAGACACATCACCCGACCAGATAAAAATGATGAAACATGGTAATTTTAACTCTCCTAAGAAACACAAAACTGTACAGTAGGCGAGGAAGTCGGTCTAAAATAAATTTTTTTGGTACCGAAAGACAAGGACACGTTAACGCTCCCAGTTAGAACAGATGCGCTAACTTCACTTACCTTCCAGTAAATTGACCGTCTTAAATGAAAATTGAGCATTTTCGAGCCACCGAGTTGGTGTGTTTTCGTTCCCACTGATTCATTTAAGCACTGATCTAGAGTATCACATCCCATGGAGGACGTAGGGGGGGGGGTAATATTGAGCCATCGATAGCTCTATCGCGCGAACGATTCGACAATTTTCAAAGTTTGACGCTGTAAAAAAATTGAAACAAATATTCCAATTTTTCCTTCTGTGGAGTCATTCAATGTGTCAATATCCCACTTTCTGGTAGTAAACAAAATTAACCAGGACAATTGATGCTGACTCTGATATTTTTCTACACCACTTTGAATCATTCAAAACAGAAAAATCAACAGCATACAGGTAGAGCCATCAAATTCAAAGGGTCCGAAAAAAGAGCTGCAGGTTACCAGCAACGACGTGAGTTGCTGCGGGCTGATCTGCAGTTCTTGGAACACCAGCAACAAGCTGATCTTGCTCAAAAACGCGAACTTATTCCTTTGCACGATTTGCCAGCTGAGTCCCAACACAATGACTGACGGAGTCCATAAAAAATAATCTCGAATGACTTGAAGTATTGTGACTCCTTTTCCGATTTTATGACACCAGACACCCGCGTTACTGCGGAAACTCTTTTCCGCAGTTTCCTGAAAATATCGAAGACCGACAGGTATTGATCATTGATCGGATCGCATTACCTTGCGCCATCGTGTCACCAATCAATATCTTAGACGCAACACACCGCCTTCGATCGTAAAAACTTTATTTTCATTTTGCTGCATAAAGACTTCGTGGGAAAATTCCTTGTCGTAAAAAGAACAGGACTGTTGCGATGGGTTATTACTCTCGGGGTCTTAGTGATTGCATGTCCTGAATTATGGTAAACTTTGACCAACGTTCAACAAATAAAAGGTCCTTGAAACTCAGTGCCTCTTCCAACAAAAACAACGATAAAAATCAAGATTTTTGGAAAAAGTACAACTCTATATCGTTCTGATGGATGTGTTCTTGATTTCATTCGAGCATTGAACTATTTAAATTTTTTTAAAATAAATACTTCAGTTTTATTCGTTTTTTTCTTTGTAAAGAAGTCCCAACTACAATCCTAACTTGGTGTAATGGTCGATAAAATTGTCATGATTTTAATTATATTTAATTATATTTGTTTTTATTTTGTTTCTCAAATCAGGTAGATTTATTTGCTTATTTATTCCCTACAAATGGAATTGCATTAATATTTATTTAAATTCAATTAAAGATGCCGCTTTTACAAAAATGAAGATTGATATTTTGAAGGTGATAACATTTGATTTGTGATTGATTGAACAGGTGATTTGTTTATATTTTGTTTCTCAAATCAGGTAGATTTGTTTGTTTGTTTATTCCCTCAAAATGTAATTGCATTTATATTTATTTAAATTGAATTAAAGATGCCGCTTTTACAAAAATAAAGATTGATATTTTGAAGATGATAACACTGTAACACATATTTTGAAGGAGTCTTCGTTATTTTTAAAAAAAAATTTAAAAATCAAATTTTGAGTTTTTGAGAACTAATTGTAAGGTCTATATACCTATTTAAGGTCACAATTAAGTGTTCTGCACGGACATTTACAAATTGCTCATTTACAAATTGTAGTATTGCTGCGCTCAAGATTGTAGTCTTTTTTACAAAAAAATAAGCAAAACACACGTAAAGCTTGTGCCAAAAGTTTCAATTGGAGGCGCCGGGTATCGATCCCGGTACCTCTCGCATGCTAAGCGAGCGCTCTACCATTTGAGCTACGCCCCCGATGAATACAAGCTGATTTACACAGTTAAATATTAGCGGAATAATGATCAGTTAGAGCACACGAGCGGTGTTGCAAGATATTACGGATTAAGTACACAGCCTTTTTTTGTAAGAATAACTTCCAGGAGCATGCAAATAAAAAACCTTCAGGTGTGGCTAATGTGTGCAAATTCCTCAGAATGGGACTTTTGAAGCCGTATTATCAGATCAAAAAGAAATAAAAAACGAAATACAAAAGTGCGAATGAGTTTTACTGCGCGAGGATTTCACCTTAGAGTAAAACGTATATTTTTAGAAGCTTGCATTGTTGAGTCCGGAACTGACATGACACGGATCTGGAACGGGAAGACTTAACTCTGAAATAGGAGATTCAAGTCCCGCTGATGCTACCGGCTCGCACAAGCCAGACCGCATAATCATAGTTCACACACTTATAAACCGCGCCGGAAGGCAGGATGAAGTAATTACAAAGATGCTCGTCACAAAAACACACCATTCTCAGGCTCAGCGTCACTAATCGAATATTTGAGGCTCGAAAATGTTGCCGTCTCGACGTTTTGAGCCCCGGTGGGACATGCCAGAAGGTGCGTAACAGAGCCTTATCGGTAGCCTGCGTTATTCGAATATTCACGACTTTATACCGCAATGCTCACCAAATAAACGTATCTACCAACCAACCTTACACCTTTCAATTACAGCGCCTGGATGCAACTATGCGTACTCAAGGGATGTCTGTGTTGCATATACACTAGATGGCAGGCACTTTTGCTTTCAAAAAAGTTTCGCTTGGCTACGTTTTCTTGCAAAGTACCATCGCTTGGCTACGTTTTTTGGCACAGTAGCATCGTTTGGCTACGTTTTTTTGAAAGTACCATCGCTTGGCTACGTTTTTTTGCAAAATATCATTGCTTGACAGTAGTTTTTTTTGCAAAATAGCATTGCTTGACTACAGTTTTTTGCAGAACAGCATCGCTTGACTACAGTTTTATGCACCGAAGAGTTGTCCACGTCGCATTTACAAGCGCGTTAACCATGGCACATCTCATGATTCGAGGGGATCATGTAGTATTCCTGCAGCGTTGCTTAAGAGTACAATTAATTTTTAGGAACGCTACCTGCAAAAATGTGTGCATTTATAATCAGGGCCGGATTCATGTACTTGCCGCCCATAGGCCGCCTGTATTTTGCCGCCCCCTTCTCATTCATTTTGAAACATCAATAAAAACCATCAGGTGAATGAGCAGCGAGGAGGGGTGCATAAGAAGCGTTTACTCGTGTTAGACACATTTTTTGCGAAGTCCTGTCAACATTACCAGCAAAAGTTCACGGATTTTTGCACGAAAGTTAAGTTCCGTGAACCTCTTTCTATGTGAATAAAGCCTTCCATTTATAAGAAGTGAACGAAAAAATTATGAAAGAACAAACTGACCGCACTGTGTTTGACGCAATGCGTGAAGCATTCCTACAGTCAAATAAGCGCTGTGCGTTTCACACCGACCGCTTCTGAACGCAGTGTGTTTGACGCAATGCGTGAAGTATTCGTGCAGTCTTGTAGGCGCTATGCGCTTCTCGCCGACCGCTGATGACCGCACTGTGTTTGACGCAATGCGTGAAGTATTCATGCAGTCTAGTAGACGCTATGCGCTTCACGCCGCGCCGACCGCTGCTGACCGCACTGTGTTTGACGCAATGCGTGAAGTATTCATACAGTCTTGTAGGCGCTATGCGTTTCATGCCGACCGCCGCGCCGCTCCGTTCCAGGTTAAATTAAAATCGCGTTGGGGTTTGCACGGTTCATTCCATCACATTTCCACCGCACCGAACAACATTAAAAATAGACTGTACCCATACTTTTCAAAAGAATGAGATTTTCCCAATTTTTCGCATAACTTTGAGGTAAGCTGTAAGAAAATACATTTACGAATAATTGTGCACTCATTTTATTTTCACCCACTGTATTCGGTCCTTAGGTTCTTTCCCTTTGGGAAGATAGAATGCATGTATAGATTAAGTTTGAATACATAGAACGATCCGAAAGATATGACGCGGTAATACTCTCGGCGAAATTCTTGCCTACAGCCGCATAATATCAATCAACAGGATCTTAGATGTATCCACACTCAATTTTAGCATCTTACAATTTAATTATACCTTTCTACACACACCTCATACTAACACAACCTCTCCACGCTCGAACGCTCGCATTACTAAGCAAACGTTTCTACCCATAGTCGCGTCAAATATTTAAATAAACCCAGCCTTACATACTACTCGGGGCACGAGCTATGCCCCATAATTAGATTAGGCCGATACTCGCACTTCCTGAATCTCACTCGAGGTTCCTGGATAATTTGATGTCCCTCCGCTCACACCCCCACCTCTCAGCTTCCCCACCTTGCCTCCTTTGGTGGATCATCTTTCACGCTCGGCTAGGTTTTCATTATATCACGTGGAAATTATTAGGATGAAGTCTGAGTTAGGATTACTTTCTCTCATGCTGGCATCCAATTAACCGAGAGGCAGCTACGCAAAATGATGCGAGTTTGACTCTGGTACCAGTTCAAATAACGTAAAATGGCGGGGTTTTTTTTGTATTTTTTTTTTTACAGTTTGGTTCTTACACTTTAGGAGCGATTGGACCGATAAGATTCGAATGAAAAAATCGGCATTTAATTTATTTCAAACTTTACGCTAAGACTGAAACTAAACGGAACGGAGTGTTTCGTCGCTTTTTCATGGTCTGTAGAAAAGGAGCATACCTCCAATTCTCTTACCCTACTGATAGACTAAGATTCAATATTTCCCAGTTAGTTCAGTTTTCCGCTAATTTTGAAATTCCCGCCATTTTTCATTAGCGAAAATTTCTAATTTCGCCCCCCTTCCGAAGCTCTCTGGTCTACTCTAATATAAAATAACCTGGGTCCCAATTTCAAAATCTGATAAGAATTCCAAATGCAAACATAAAATTACTGTTTTACATAAAGTGTTATGGAATGAGAAAACTTTTAAGCTTTTTTTTAATACAGCTTGTTGACTTTGTTTCTTTCTTTTGTTGGTAATACCAAATATCGTAGAATAACTATGACTCTAAAAGCAGGTTTACGCTAAATCGTGAGGTAAACAGTTCTGCTGTGCCAAGTTCTTCCCCTCTCAAATTTCTGCGAAGCAAAATATTTCAGCCCTCTCGAACAAACAAAAGAAACACGAGCTGATTAATTCAATCGCGATCACGAATTTCAAAGACCAGGCAGTCACAACAATTCATCCTGCATGAATAGTTTCAGTCGATAGATGATCCGCTTCACGTGAGTTGTGCCTTTCGGGCTGAAAACAAGCTTAAACTTATGACTACAATTAATCAGGAGGCGGAACATCATAATTTTCAGTGATTGATGGAGGCGTCTGCTTTGATTAACTCAGGAATTTAGTGGATACCTCCTCGGAATCCCGCAAATAGAAAAATGAGCCTAGAGAGTAAGAAAAATCGTGAGATGCCGGTTAGCCTCGCAACCTTGATGCCACGTTTTTCCATAGGAGCGCTAAAAATATCTCTACGGAGCCATAATCAAAGTGCTTAGCGATATTTTTTCCAAATTTGGCAGCGCTGATATCGTCTCTCGGTTAGAAAGAGCAAGGTCAAATGTGAAGCATTCAATTAAAGAGGTAAATGGATGTATGAATGCAGAGGAGTTCTAACATATACCACGGGAATCCTGCATATATAGACCTCTTTGGTATGGAAGGGTGCTAGAGAGATGAAGTCGTAGACTGCGCCTAAAGCTAGAGAGGAAGGAATGCATTTCGCTTCGAATGTTGAAAAAACTAAAAGTCAACATGGGTTGAGCGGAAATTCAAAACCTAGTAATCGCCATCAAGTGTTTCTAAAATTGTGCACAGTGTTGGCGCGTATACGTAGTATACCGCCTTTGCGATCGTTTCGACCCCCCCCTCGATACAATAACCGAGTCCCCTAGTTCCTTACCGAAAAGTGACTACCGCGAACTTCTGAGATTTTCCAAAGCGTGTAAAAAGTTTACTAATCCGTCAATAATAATGATTAAAATTTGTTTCTCATTCTGGGGNTTCGCTTCGAATGTTGAAAAAACTAAAAGTCAACATGGGTTGAGCGGAAATTCAAAACCTAGTAGTCGCCATCAAGTGTTTCTAAAATTGTGCACAGTGTTTTTCACTGTAAAAGAACCTAAAATCTATACACTCATAATTGGGAAATTTCCTTTGAAGTTTATTTTCGACAAAAGATTTGCCATCCTTGGACCAATGGATTCCCGTAAATGAGGAACACAGTTGCACAGTCTTAGCACTCAAGACAACAACGAGCAGCTTCTTTGAGATGATACCGGTAAGAATGGTCTGGTGGTTTGTGTTGATTACTTCATTTGCACATTAAAAGGAACATGAGTATTTCTGTCAATTTTGGACCAGGCAGAGACGGCCTCAGAATATAGGAAACTCGTGTCAAGTTAAAAATATTACAAAGGGTCACACTAAAAGCATGCGCCTTTGAACGGTACGCTTGCCAGTTTGATATAGTGTAAAGTCGAAGCTGTTTCCGTTCGAAATTTCATCAAAGTTATCTGGGTCTATTAGATTAGGTTTCATTTAAATATCTTGATGTAAATTTTGTTCCATGTTTTGCATCGAAGTAGATAAAGCATACTTCTGAGCAAAAAAAAATCAAATGACTGCAAAAACTATAAAAAACTTTGAGCACCTATTATGGACGTGCAGTCACGATACCTCTCTGAGCGTCAACAAAGCCGCTACTTGCCATGCTGCAATTGTTAATTCCTTAATGCAAATTGAAGAAAAAGTATACTCCTTTACCCCTCCCCTTCACGCACCTGACACCCGATCGACAAATCAAATTCAATTCCAACCATGATTATTCAACCACCTAGGAATTAATTAAATTCAACACCCGCTATTAACTAGTCCCGCAGCATGTTCAGGTATGAAGTAATAAGGTAGGAGGTATGAATATTCAAAAAATGTTCTATGCTAAAATTAGTTTTGAATGTCTCCGCTATCACACGATCACAGGTTTACGGAACTGAGGGTGTGATCAATCAGTTACTATCCTCTCACGGTGACATTTTCGTGCACTGGAAAAAAAACACATTGGATCTAGAGTCCAGACTCTTAAAAATATTGACAAGAAAAAGGACTCTTGATTCAATCAGATTTAAGCTTATATCAAAAGGAAATCCGCTCAAATTAAGAGGCTTGGTTCTTGATTTAAGCTTAAATCTGATTGAATCAGGAGTATTTTTTCTTGTCAATGTTTTTAAGAGTCTGGACTCAGATCCAATGTGGTTTTTTTCCAGTGTGGTCTTGAAATGAGCCGAAAAATTATAAGTCATTGGATTTTTTATTGATACTACGGAAGGAAATTTGACGAAATTAGTTCTAATTTTATCGACCATGATCCAAATATTATTTTCAGGATTATTTTTTCTCTTTTTGTAATTTTTTTCCGGAATTCATGATGTTATTTCCAGTTAATTGATTGAAACGTTGACATACAAGGAGGCCTAAACCTTTTTTTAAAACATGGTCTATTATCCTTTTTAAAGTTTGTCATCGTAAAACCTCTATTCGCATCACGTGAAATATCAATCTCCTAGCTTTACTAGTTATTGTTATTTCAGGTCAGTGAGGTTCAACGGAGCGCTATTGAATTTGAGTTTTAGCAAGGTTTCACTTTGTTTTGATTTCTTTCTCTTTTTTTTCATTGATTTATTCGTTTGTTTAAAGGGAGTCTAATTTGATAAAAATCGTCTTCTATAAATTCATGGACAAAGCTGCACAGAAGAAAGAGGTCACATTGCATTCCCTCTGCAAAAGAAGCTGTAACTCTGGATCGTCCTTCACCACGGTTGGGGTATGAATAAGCTCGGGCATACCTGAAACAGACAAAACAAGTACGATGTGTTGGTGATAAATAGCTTATCAAAACAAAACTCAGTCATGAATATCAAACACGAATTTGATGAGGGATGAAAAAAAAATCTTACTGAGATCCTAAGATTACATGGTCACGTCACGCGTGAAACAGTATGAATAAAAAACGGAGCGACCGTTAACACTACACTAACATATTCAGAGTGAAGTAGATGTCGTATTGCAGACCTTAATGACTAAATTATGACATGACTCAGATGCAAATGGCGGCGATTATAAGGCGATTTTAGACCCGAGATGCCTTGTCGTGGTCATTTTTTGACAATTAAGAAAACTGGTTGCTTCGGTCGGAAATGACAAGCATAAGCTGTTTTGAAAGACCAGAGGCACATGAGCGTATTTAAATAACTGCGTCTTGCATCATACCGGAAAGTAAACCGTAGTCCCTCAAACACTCACAACAGCTCCTTTTAAAGGCCATCATCTCCTAAATAAATCTAAATCGCTGTTGTGAATATGCGTGTACAAAATGGGTGATCATCCTTTATTCTGATACAGTGGGTAAAAAGAAGATCCTTTTAGAAAACTTAGGAACGCTCATTAAAGATTCCTTGAAATCATTGAATTCAGGGAAGAGGACATTCTCAGAACATATTTTTAACTTTTTAAATTGCACAGTACATGTAACACAGCACAATTGTATTAGAAATGCATCTCATTTAAAGATTACAATAAAATGATAACATTGATCAAGTCTGCCACAAAACTCTACCCTAGTTTTTAAACGATGGTACGTTAGGTGATTTTTATTTCGCATTCTCCCCCTTTTGTTGGGAGAGGCATTTCTATTTTGACTGATAAAAGGAGAGTATTCTGAAAATGTTATATATTGACAACATCCTCGAGCATGGTGGCATTACACAAAGTTATCTAGTGCATTGGCGAGGTTAGCTTGTATATTGGCATATAATTACGGATCATTTCGGAATAAAATTCAAAATTTGAAAATTTTTTATATCCGTCACTTCAAAATCATTTCTGATAAAAACCTTACATGGCGCATTTGCATTTTATCCATTTAGAAAAGGGCATATATAAATACATCAGTTCTATCAGGTTCTAAAACTTGATTTTTTAAAACATATTGATCGGTAAAATACTTAAATCTTCTGCGAAATATAATACAAATTACGAACGCTAATGGATTCATTTCAAAATAGGGCCATAAATTAAAAGTGTTATTTTGCATATACAATAAAGAGATAAAAAGATCGTGTTTACGTTAAGTCGGAATTACTGCCAACAGCAAAAGCAGCCGTGGTCCTAACGTAAGGAACAGAATGAGTAAATTCAGAGCATATTTGGACCACGTTAAGCCACAATATTGCCAAATAGACCGCGTTAAGCAGAAAGGAACCAAGCCACATCAGCCATTGCAAAGTTTAGCTGGGCAATTTAATTTATTACATGAAAACGGTGAAGCGGATTTGTTTGAAAATTTCAGTGAATTTTCTGCATGTTACAAGGCAGATCCCCTAAAATTTTCGAAAAAATTCGCACAAATATTCTCTTGTAGAAAATTAAATACCTCAGTTTAATGTGGCAACATCCGATGTAGCTTGGTTCCTTTCTATTAAACGCGCTCCAAATATAATTGGGCAATTTAGTTCAGTACATTAAAACGGTTGCGCGGATTGTGGTGCAAATTTCGATGAATTTTCTGCATACTACGGAGGAAATTTTCAAAGGAATCCGCACTAACGCCCTCTCGTAAAACATTCAAGTGACCGGTACAATTTGGCGATTGCACTGGAAAAAAACACATTGGATCTAGAGTCCAGACTCTTAAAAATGTTAACTAGAAAAAGTACCCTTGATTCAATCAGATTTGAGCTTAAATCAAGAACCAAGCCTCTTACTTTGAGCGGATTTCCTTTTGATTTAAGCTTGAATCTGATTGAATCAAGAGTCCTTTTTCTTGTCAATGTTTTCAAGAGTCTGGACTTTAGATCCAATGTGTTTTTTTTTCCAGTGCGCTGGTGTGGCTTGGTACGTTTCTGCTGAGTGCGATCCATTTTTTCTCCGTTGCTTAATTCGAGAGGTTTACAATACGGTAAGTGCTTAATTTCCCTCCCCACCTGAGGTGGACAAAAATGCAGTCAGAAAAGAACAATAGGGCCCGATCGCAATCCAAAACTACATGCAACCGCAGAGCAATTCGAACACCAAACAATTACGACACCGATTCCGGAGCCCGGGCCTGGACCCGCGTCCCGCGACGCGAATATCATATTCGCCATCGGCCGCGCGGCTTTAATTAGTGACAAAAATCGTCCGAAACGTGGAAACCGCGGCCGGCCATCATAATTCAAAACGGTGGCCGGCGAAACAATGGGCCCGAATTCCCGATTCCGGCCGCTCATGCAACCGCCGATATGGGAAACGAATAATTGATCGCAGCCCCGTGCGCTGCACAGTGGATCGAGTCAATAACAGACGTCGGATGAAATTTGGAAAATTTAAACGCTTACAACTCCGTTTATACAAAACTTTGAGGTTCTAAAAGTGGTTCCATTGGTTTACTCGTAAACTTTTCTTCTAGAAGCACCCCTTGAACTTTGAAATGTGACGAAATGAACATCAAAATTTGCAGTTTTAGTTAAACATTTTAGGTTCGACCTCTCCAATTGACTCGACCCACTGCGCGGCGCGAAGAAGCCCGTTGAAGTGGGTACGAACGACAGTCTTGGTGTTAATCAACAGCAGGGTGTCTACTAAAACACGCTGACTAAAAATCAGTACTTTAACGGTACTTGTTCAGTACATTCCCAAGAAATTCAGTACCTCCTCGACAGAAAATTTCAGTTCTTTTTCGATGCCTCCAATTGACGAAATTCGAAAAACTTCAAAAATTTGAATTTCTCGCTTAAATTGTGACAAAACTTACAAAAATTCCAGACCTTCTTGTATAATTTCCCCACTTTTTCAGTACTTCCGGTCCGCCCTTAAAAATTTCGCACTATTTCCGGAAATCCCGGAATTGTAGACACCCTGAACAGTAATACCTACTTTTTGAAACAAGCTTGGCACTTCGAGGTGTCGAAGAGAAACAATACGACTTCATCGAGAGAAAAAAGTTGACAACATTTAGTTACGTTTTTGTTTCTTTCTTTTCTTTTTTTGAGGATAGGTGGAGATACGGGGTGGACGCAACTGATATTATTATACAATCTAAATTCCGGAAGTACGAGTGTGTTGATGTTGAAAAATGGACCTTGTCTTCAAGATTTCAACTACACCAGCCAGGTAAAAATTGATTATAAAATAAAATTGTAATATGATTCTGTAATCATTAGGAGACTACGAAGAGCATGCATCCGCACCTTTGGAGGGCCGCTGCAAAGGGATAAAGGACCTGGACCAGGAATGACAATTTTTAGACAGCAATTAATATCATCTAAACTCTCTATCTCTAACGCAGGGATTTTGTGGAATGACTATAAATCATATTGTAAGAAAAAGAGGCAAAACTTGACAACGCGGCAGGAATTAAATGTCATTAAACGGAGTGTGATTCGCGATTTTCGCAATTACGCGACAACGACATATAAAGACAGGTGGAGCAGTTAGGCCGGAACAATGAGCTGAGGTGCTATTCAGTTTTGGCGGGGAGGAAAATCAGATTGACCAATACCTACAGGACCAGTGCCTTAGAATATATTTATAAAGAATATATTTATCAATATAGTACACTCCGACTCCGAATAATTAAGTCATTTTCGGCACGTGTGTCACATACCGCTGCGCGACGCTCTGTTTGCGCATAGATGAGATTGCGTGCTCAATAATCGTTGCGTATAGATACGCATAATGTATTCAGGATGAATCCAAAGAGGTATTAATTTCCCTCGAAGAATTTGGCATGGTCTGAGGTACAGGCAAGGGGCTTTATTCTCGCTCTATTATATCGAGATTATTTCATTGTCTTGTCATAAAACAATCGTTTTATAAAATTACTCAGCATGAGTTGCGGAGACAGCTTGTCTTTGAAAACCGACACGCGTGAGTAATTCTGCGTAATCAAAGGAGCCAAGTCCTCTATTATCGTAGGAATTCCAAATATTTTCCTGAAATGTGTAAAGAATGGGGTATTGGAGAGGGGATAGACATTTGAATGATGGACGCAGTAAAATTAGGAGTTTCTATGATATAGACTGATCATACGCGAACCCAGGCACCTCAAACGAAGGGGGGGGGGAGGATTCTTGGGTAAGTTAGTGTTTACTTTGTAAATAGTTATTCATACACGGCCTAATTACATTTTAATTGACTCGATGGAAACGCAACAACGCGTTCACTGGAAAAAAAAAACACATTGGATCTAGAGTCTAGACTTTTTAAAACATTGACAAGAAAAAATACTCTTGATTCAATGACATTTTTGCTTAAATCAAAGGAAATCCGCTCAAATTAAGAGGCTTGGTTCTTCATTTAACCTAAAATCCGATTGAATCAAGAGTATTTTTTCTTGTCGATGTTTTTAAGAGTCCGGACTCTAGATCCAATGTGTTTTTTTTCCAGTGTTCGGAAAAAGGACGATGGTGTTCGTCGTAACAGGCAAAAATGCACTCTCCCAAAATATTGACACAGAGAGCTACTATACATTTTTTCCAGGGCGGTTATAAATTCGACAGCAGCGAGAGAAAAAAAACAGTTGAATTGGGTCAAAGCTGCATTCCTTAAAACTGTGGAATCCGACAATGCACTAAACCAACTGCAATGTCATGCTGCTGCAAGGCGCCGGGCAAAAGCCACAACCACAACTGTGAACTGTGGCGAGTCGCGAGTGTCGTGCACGAAATATTAACAACAATAACCTTCCATCCTCTCGATGTTCTCTTAATGGTCCATATTGCTCCCTCATTTTGAGCGAAACCCCAAAAACACGACCCGGTTCGAGACAAAGTCAATATCATTAGGAGAAAAAAATGATCGGTGCGCTGGCTGGTGATTTTGCTGAGCAAGGGCTCCAATGTTGCCACTCTGAAGCATGATATAATTATGATAGTTCCATTTTTATGAATGATCAGAAAAGAGCTAGATTCTTTCATTGAATTTAAAAGAAGTACTATTTGAGATGAAAAAAGGAGAAATACTTGTATTTTTATACATATTATTGTACATTGTTTTTTTTTTTTTTTTTAATTGTAGTCATACAAAACGAGACGTCTCATATTTCTTTTCCTTGACAAAGCACGTCAAAAATTACATATTAATATTTCAGCGTGACTGTATTTGGTTTCAATATTATAGCACGGAGAATAATCGCACTATTTTCAAGTTTGAGTTGGAACTTCTGCTAAAAATATAGGAGTTCAACGCGAGAACGTCAAAGAAACTATTGAAAAAACAGCGAAGCTTCAAAAAATATTGACTTCAACTGAGGATCTGAAGTGTAAGTTTTCTCACTTTTTGATTAAACATCCTGTAATTATTCGTAAACTTTTGAAGTTATGGCCGATTGGCGATTGGATTTTATTCGCTACCGGTGCGAGAGAGCAAATAAGAACTCAGCTTTCTCCAATAATTGCTACTGATTTTTCTCATATTTTAGCCAGAAAAACAGTAGCCCAAAACACTAACCAACGAAAGTTGTATGAAAGGTTTGATCCGTGGAGTAATTTGTATTTCCGCATGTATATCTTTTACAACCCTCTTTTCCTAAGATTTATCCAAGATGATGAACTTTTTCAGAGCTTCTGGCAATAGAAAGACTCTCACACGACGAAGATTAAAGGTTGGGAGAATCATGAGGATTAGGGCAAAACTTCACCTCTCATCAAAAGATATTTCGACCGATCAGTAAAATAGGACAACCTTGTGAAGGCCCGTGCGGTACCTGCTTGGAATCGTGACCGAGTTATTGTGCAAAAAATGAGAAAAATCCTCGGCCGAGCTTTCACGACGCGACGAGCAGATTTCGAACACTTAATTCCTTTCTCATTTTTTTCCCCCCTCTTGGATAAATATGGTGCATCTCGCGGTAACCGAGTCTCCAATGAGGCAACTGATGGTTACAACCATCGTGGGAATCTGATTTGGAATCCACTTCGGATGGATCGAAACGGCCCAATCCCGAGACAGCCCGATAGTATCCTCGGGGATAATGTTTCTTGAAATCGATCTCATTATAATCCCGTTAAAAGAAGTTAGCCTTTCATTGAACATCGCAAACGATGCGAGAGACAGGGATGAGTGCATGTTCCATTTTTAATAAAGTTCGATCATCAAAATAAAATGGTAAAAAAAGAAAAAAATGGAAGAAAATCCAGAGGCCATTAAATATATTGCGACGTTTAAAGGTTTTACACTGAAAAATAAAAATGTCGGTCACAAGAACTGAACGTCCCGCGTACCATGCATTTCATCACAACTAGTCGTTTTTTCAAACCGAACTTTTACTAAACGTAACCGAAATTCTTCTTACCGTTAATTTTTCCAGGGGTGTAAATGGCCTCCGATGTTAAGGCACCTCGTAAAAAAAAGCTCATCCCACCACTACTGAAACCTGCAGTTTCTCGATCTGAAAGTTCGGTTTACCGAACATCTTTGGGATAATATGGAGCAACCGACGTTCAGTTCATACAACCTAACTTTTTGTTTTCGGTGTGCGGGAGTACCAGACAACTTATTTCAGTCCTCGTGAGTGCTCATCATGCTCATTATG
>NW_017566817.1:742882-754826 GCF_001854935.1 Bemisia tabaci | reverse complement strand
GGGGGGGGGGGGGTGTTGGTGTGTGAATTTCAGTTGCAACAAATTGATTAGAAAAAATTTGCTTTCTGCTTAAATTTTGACGCACATTTTGTAGAACCTTTAATGAACTTATAATAAATACCTTTTCAGGTATAACCTAAGGCTCTAATAAGAGTGGGCTCAAACCTGACTTGACCCGCCCGGGCGCCCGTTTAGGTTTCATCGAGTAGGAATTCGTGCGAATCTGGAGCCGTAAAAGCGACCATAACCCAAGGTTAAACATTATCTACATTCTTTTTTACGATGCAGTCGAACCATATACATATTAACAACCGCTGTTTGAACTCTTAATAGGTGCTAATTCACCGGCTGAACTTTACCAGGTTGCCTGTGTTTGCCCCAACAGACTTGAAAAAGCGTCAAAGTTTTTTCTTCTTCTACTATTTTTTTTTCTTCACATGTAAAAAAAGAAAGAAAAAACGCTCTCTCTGACTACGAAAAAAATGGCTATGCCAAAGATTTTCCCAGAATTAAAACTTGATGTAATTCTGCGAAATCAAGCGGAGACTCCTCAAAACTTCGCCAAAACTTCCCATTGAGAAAAGAAATGTATCATCGTATGCAATTATGATTTGCATGTTATTCGGATGTTGTGCATAAACTAGCCTCTCAGTGCTCAGGACATAACACAATAATAAACATAAATAAAACTTCATGCATTTAATTTGCATGTTATTCGGATGTTATCTATAAACTAGCCTCTCAGTGCTCAGGACAAAACACAATAATGAGCATAAATAAAACTTCATCTAACAAAAACTATTTGTTTAAATAGTTTATAAAATATACTTTAATAGAGGTATATATTTTCGTCATAATTTATGCAAAGGCGATTAACATGAATTTTCCGTAAAAATGCTCATCCTGCATGCTCTCTTTTTTGACCGTTCTTCTTCTAAAATACATTTTTTTAAGGAGTGATTTCAACAATGATCTTCCTGAGTTAAGTGTCTCAATGATTAAACCGCATTTAATATTTTCCACAAAAAATCCCTTTCCTCGAAAAATAAGTCACATTAATTACAGCCTTAAAGGCTATGGTTTAAAGAGTACGATTCACTGAATCATATTTCAGCCACTTTCAGCCTCCTGAAAAAATGTTAATGAAAAAGATAGTATTGAATCATCTCACTACTTTTGATTGTAAATACGACAACGTTTAAGTGACCAACGAAATGGAAGACGTTGAGCCCCTGACACAATTATCCACGCTTTTATTCCCATTCCTGATGTTACGATTGGTTTCACTAAAAACGAGGAACGATCTCGGTCGAAGAAGAGGGGTCTTGCAAAAGTTGCTTCATCGATCGTTAAATCTTAGCGATTGAGATGTTACGCTAATATCGCCGAGCGTCATCACTCCTCCGCGGGTCGATTGTCGAATCGTTATCGAATGAGTTTGATCGATAACTCCCTATCTTCACGAAGCTTTGTATCGATAAAGGTTATTTGATAACGATTCAACAATCGACCCGCAGGTAACTGCGACAATATTGGTAAATGCTCTCTATCATCTAACGGTTCATCATCAATGCAAATTGTTGAGTCATATGCATTTAAGACATTAAATAAATTCAATTCAGAGTTTAAACCGGCTTTTGTACTAACAGAATTGTAGATTGATAGGATTTACTGGACGTATTTCTGCCGAACGGAACTATAAGCATTATGAAATGAGCCTTGTTGTGCATATGTGTCTATGAGTCGCAGGGCTCATGTCTTAATACACATAGTTCCGTTTGGCAGAAACAAGTCCGACTAGCCTCAGACCTCCGGAGAAATTACCTCCGTGGTACTTCTGAGTAAAAATTTTCCAGTAACCACGAGGCGAGGGCCGTGCCCAGACTGGGACTTTGGTTTAAAAAAATGGTTTAATATAGTGAACTTAATGGACTTTATTAGTTTAGCGAAATCGATTAAGAAAATAAAAAAAAATAATTAAAAATATAAAAAATTACTTCGGTGGTATTTCCAATAAACAATATTTCTGTTACTACGAGGACTGTTCAAAGACTTGGACTACTTTTAAAAAATGGTTTATTATAGTGAAAACTACAAGTTCTTGGACTTAAGTCGTTCAAGATATTCCCCTTGAAGAGAAACGGCTGTATCATCCCACCTTTCTTGCCACTCAAAAAGTACAAATAAAAAGCCATTTTTTGACATGCTCTTCAACGCCGCATTTAAAGCTTTGAAAGCTGCTGCCTCACTAGCATAGGGTCGTCCTTTCAGAAATTTTTTTGTGTATATACAAGTACGATATCTTGAGCCTGTTTTTATCTCACAAAATAATGAGAAATGTGAAGTAAGAAAAAAAAAAGTGAAAAGTGTAAGGCAGGATTTCAACCAATGCAACTTTGGGTAGGTAGATGTTTACTAAGCATTACGTATAATTTATAAGGAGTGGTCTCGGTTTCCATTACGTACGTGTTCGCAGATGATGAGGGGGCGGTCACTGAGAAAAAACTATGGTTTATAAACCTATTAGAGGTAAATATGGAACACCTATAATAGTCGTAAATAAACTAATGATTCTCGGTCTGTGAACCATACTAAGGTCTCTGTACCTAATTAAGGTACCCCGTACCATAACTAAGGTATATGTGCTATTATTATATGTAGAGGTACTACTATTAGTGGTGTTCCATATTTACCTCTAATAGGTTTATAAGCCATAGTTTTTTCTCAGTGTGGGCAAAAACCGTAAAAAAGTTACGTGATTTACTTGAAAGTCGCCGTCATGAAGCTCTCTACGTCGAGAGTCCGGTAATTTTTACAACGGGCATTTTTTCATTGAGTGACGTGGCGTGGTTTTTTGCGACTTTCTTGCAATCACTCCCCGGTTAATTAGTCACCAATTCACGATCATGGGTCCCCGCTGACCCTCGACCTTCTTCCGCCCTTGCAAAAAGCACGCGCTCTCGACTTTCTCCACTTCCGCATTCGAATCCAGCAGCGAGGACATTAACCGGGGAAGCGCCGGAGAAGCACGAGTGGCTTCTTGAACTATAATCTACGGTCATTCCTCCCATAGCTTGAAAATTATTCGAAAAATTCATACATCTAGACTTTGCCTAAAAGTCAGTACAGGAGCTTTCACTATGCTGCCGCGCTAAGGAAGAACGCCGTATGAACATGCGAAAGTTGCCTTTCCATCGATAATATGTTCATTTTTTAGGAAAGTTATTAATATTTTTCTTTGAAATTTCCAAGAGCTTTAGATGAAATTGCGAATCCAATATCTGAAAATTGTACGAAAAATATTCACAAGTATATCAAATATTTGCGTGTAATCAAAGGAAATTTGGCAACGGCTGAAGGTTCGTGCGGCGCTTTTCCTTATAGCGCGAAAGTAAGGCAGCACTAGTTTTTTCACGAGAATCTCCTTATTCCTTAAAACCAGAGGTTATTTTCCAAGTTGGGAACACTGTTTATCATCCATTTTAATCCATTGAAAAAATCGATGCTGCCTTGGCAGTTTTTACTTCAAATATTTTAGAGCAGAAATACAAGATTAAACGGGATAAATACCAGTCCTGACTCGTTAAATGCACTGGAAAAAAAAAACACATCGGATCTAGAGTCCAGACTCTTGAAAACATTGACAAGAAAAAATACTCTTGATTCAATCGGATTTTTGCTTGAATCAAAACGAAATCCGCTTCAATTAAGAGGACAGGTTTTTGATTTATGCTAGATTATGATTGAATCAAGAGTACTTTTTCTTGTCGATGTTTTTAAGAGTCTGGACTCTAGGTCAAATGTGTTTTCTTTTCCAGTGTGAATAAAAAAATTTTAAAAAATAAAAAATGGAGTGGTTACTTCCTGCTTACTTGGTTCTAAGCATTGCCTCACCATGAGGTTAATGATAATACGTAAAAGACCAAAACTTGAAACTATGTGATTCCAGACCAAGCAAAGCAACACATTATTTTACCTTTCAAAATTCCTCAGAAAAATCCTTCTAAATCAGACGAGTGATTGCCTTCTCAAGACGGACTCAAAGGTAAAAGTTGAAATTATATGTGTGGATGGATGCAAATTAGGCGTTGTCCATCGTTCATCAATTCTGCTCCCCAATTACCGTGGAGCAATGCAAGTGAGGAAGTCCCACACCGTCGGGACGTCTTAATCATTACCGGCAATTAGAGAGATGAGGCGCAAGACCGATAAGTTGACAGCGCGCCCTGGTTTGTTGGCTGAAGCTGGTGGTCAGCGGTTGCACAATCGGTGGGATCAGCATTTTGTCAAGTGGATCGTCCTCATCTCCTCGAACACTTCTCATGACCCAACCACTACTCGAAATGGTTCGTCATTTAAATATTCGAGCTTGGGATCAATGAAACCGGTTTCGGGCGATGCACCGCTCGGTGGAACCGACCGGATTGCGTCCAAGATAATAAAAAAATGAACTTTTGTTTCAAAATAATAATTATTGCATTTTGAGCTCATTTTTCGTCTGGTATTATCGAATCATAAATATTTTATCCGAGATGATTTCATTGTGACCAACGATCTTCACTACAAACTCATATTATTACATTATTTCCTAGTCTTATCTTTTAATTCTGTGCACTACCCTTTTGTAACCCTACTTTTTAAATTTCTTAGGTTCTATACTACACTATTTTGATATCTCCTCTAAGGTATTAATGGCTCAGATGTTAAAAGCATCAAATAAACGTATCAGCCAACCAACCATGCTTAAACGTTCCAGATCGTGGGGCCATGTATGCCTCGTTTCAATAATGATTATTGTTAAGTGATGAAAGTGTACCGGGTTGGGAGGAAAGTAGTCACTCTATAAGCTGACATGGTTTTACATGCGGCTGCAAACCGCATGCAGTGATAATTAATTCAAAATTTGCGGCGTTTTAATCAAATCCAGAAATTTCAATCGATATAGAGAACCTGATCATTCGCGTGAAGTATGCGCGTTCGCTATTAGATATCACGATATTCTTTCCAAATTCGTTTCAAATTTGCGCTATTTCGAGTGTTGTTGACGACATGAGCGCCTTTCTACGAAGACATTTTAAATGTTTTTACGGCGGGCGGGGTGATTAAAAAATCACTGTACCTTTTTTTATAAGAACGAAATGAGTTCGATCAAATCAAATTATCCAAACATAAGATACAATTTCAAAGAACATTTCCAAAAGTTCGATAATGATTCTAGTATTGCAAAACAAACCTGTTGAAACAACGACAAAACAGTATTACACTAATGAGTTTCCGGTTGACGCTCAATTTAGGGATGTAAAATCCTTTAACTAAATTTCGGGATGGAACTGGACATTGGATTTGATTGATTGTTTGATCCGCCACACAACAGTCAACTGCGTTAGATTTTCTCGAGTGAAGTTAGAGACAATATCTTCATCCGATCAAACATAATGTATATTTGCCGCATTTGACTTCTGCCCGCATATTTCCGAATTTTTACCTTGCAGTACAGTAAACTACCGATTATGCCATGCTTCGGTTGTCGGTACATTGAACCGTGGCATTTCCAGACATGACACGACGGAAACCGGTGTCTTGAGCACAGATTGAAAATATGAGAAGTTTTTGGTCACTTATTTTCCATTTAATGACTAAATGGGCCTGTTGCAAACTTTTGCTAGAGCAAAACTAAGAGTTGTTTCCTACAGATAATGCCTCAAAAATCACGATGAGCGCATCGGCAAAGTCTGAAATGCACTCATAACTTCACAATCTGCGTAAGAAATTTGCGGTTTTTTGAGCTTCCCGCTTCGAAAACGATACTACGGTACAGGTGAACATTTTGTTAGAGGAGTCGTTCCATTGGCGACAATACTCATCATGGCCGACGCCAGTCCGCCAAAACACGTGTGATGGGACGAGATAACACTTGAACAGGATTAAACCGTATAACAATCGGCGTGTTTACGTTCATATTTTCCTCGCCCGCCTTAATTGACCTTGAACTCTCCTCGAATTACGCGAGGAACTGCGCAAGCGTCGGCCATGATGAATATTGCCGACGATGGAGCGACTCCTCTAACAAAATGTTCACCTGTGCAGTAGTATCGTTTTTGAAGCGGGAAGCTCAAAATAACGCAAATTTCTTACGCAGATTGTGAAGTTATGAGTGCATTTCAGACTTTGCCGATGCGCTCATCGTGATTTTTGAGGCATTATCTATAGGAAACAACTCTTCATTCTGCTCTAGCAAAAGTTTGCAACAGGCCCATTCAACAAATACGATAGCGAATTGTGTTTTCCGGTAACAAACAGAGCTTAGAAAGACAATACTTCAGTTTTTTTGGTGGTCTCGATTATCCGTTATTTTCATTATGCGGGGCCAAATTTTGCCGGTCTTTTCACCGTCCGTACTTAAATATGCTTAAGACGAGTCTCGACCGCACTTAAGTCTGGCTTAGCGCTTCTGATTGGTTGGTGGTGCGGTTTGGACTCATCGACGAATGTCGCGTCTCCGTGTAAAAGAGCCGACAAAATTCGGCCCCTGGCAAATACCTCCGCCACATTGCACCGGAATCGAAGCTACTGTACAGTTAAGACCTTTATTATCATACGATTATAGCATGAAATTTCACGCTCCACTGCAGATCGTTGAGTATGGCGGCTCATCCAGGACCACCGAACTCCAGGCCACTGTGTCATCAGCTCCGAAAACGGTAACGTTACCGGATTACATCAGTCAACTCCTCAACTGCCTTTTGCGCAAGCGCGTTTACGTATGCTCAAGTGCGGGCACCATTGTTTCGGGCAGGCGTGAGTCCGGGCGCTTTTAGGGGCGAGTAATTGCTTCATTAGATTAGTAACGGACGAGCAGGGCATGGTCACTCGGGACGCAAGCGCATCCTAAGCCCGGATTAGACGCTTCCACTCGGGCTTTAACGACGAGTTTTGGACGTTAACGACGAGTTTCGGTCGTTGCGTTCGCGCCCAAAAGGTAAGTTAACGTGGAAGTGACCCAGTTGAAGTAACAAGAGGCGGCTTTGTTGGCTCATTTTTCAGTGCGAACGTGCGATATAAAAGGTTTGATGAGTGCAAGTTAACCTACTTTGCAATTGTTTCCACCACAGGGGGCGCAACTGTAACAAACGTTAGGACTGGTGAAGTGTGAGACTTTGAAAAAAAATCATATTTCAGTTTAACACGGAAAAAAAAAGAATTGCTGATTCAGCAATTCAATTGCTAAAATCAGTGAGTGCAATGTTTCAACGCAGATTTTACAACAAAAAAATGCTACTTTAACCACCCCCGTGGTTAAATTAGTTTACAATGTGGTTAAAGTAGCATTTTTAGTTGTAAACTCTGCGTTGAAACATTGCACTCACTGTTTTTAGCAATTAAATTGTTGAATCAGCAATTTTTTTCCGTAAATTTAAGCGAGGATGCAAGAAAAAGTTGGGACGCTTTATGCTTGCAAGAAAACCGAGCTGCCTTGAATATCTTTAAATTATTTGCAAAAGTGATCTGACGACGTATATAATTAGACGTGTGTGCCATTAGTGACTTTTTGATAAAACCAAAATGGAAAAAAAGGAGAAAGAAGGACAAAGGAGTGGAAAGAAGGAGAAAAAGAAATCCAAAAAAGATGAGGTAAGAATAAATTGAGCGCTCTTGCTGCGCGCATTTCGGTGCGAGCAAATAAAACCAGGGCGCCTTCAATTTTATTCATGCAACACGCGCATCCATGGAGCACGAATAGTTGTATCTAGGCGCCGTGATGATTTTTGCCTCCGTTAGCGCTTCTATTGGCTGTAAAACTGGAGAAAAAGGAGAAAAATTCGATGGGAAAGGTGAAATTACAAAACCACATGTATTGATTTACGACGTTACATATCTCCTGTCACATTTCAATATCCAAAGAAGGCCTAAAGATCGTTTTTTCTCAACATATATAGTTTGTTTTTCTTCGTTTTTTGACTATATTTTTTTAAAAATCACGCGCATCACCAGGTATACGAACGTGTACAGTGTACGCACGCGTATGTATGTAATTCAACTGCACTTATCTAAGTTATCTATGAAGATAGCAATACGCTTTCAAGCATTGTGACAGTAGTAACATCTCTCGATAGAGGCGCAAAAAACAGGCAGCGAAAGTTCCTGATTTAACCTCGCGTGAACCTGGATTGCAGTGACCATGAGGCAAATTTCACGATGCAGTCAGAAAATAAAAACGCCCGCATGTCTAATAAAACTTTAAGCGATATGACGCATACCTGGGAGAACCTGCCGTCATTTAACGTTAAAATACCGTCTGACGACGCACGGTGGAGCGAAGCATAGGAATGCCCGGTCATCGCCTTGCGCCCCAACTTGTTTCGACTATTCCACTCGTTCCAATGGCCATTTCGTGATGAAACTTGGGCACCTTATGGTATTTTGATCGTAGAATTCATTTTTGACCTTACTTTACTTGATTTATTGACGGAAACACATAATTTTGGGGGTTCTTTTTAACTTTCAGTAGACACGTGAAAACATAAGTTACTCAAAGATAGATTTCACTCGTTCCCTGTGGACATTTCGTGTTGAAACTTCGCAGGCTTGTGGTATTTTGATCGTAGAACTCATTTCTGACCTTACTTTTCTTGATATGTTAACGCAAACGCACGATTTTTGTGGGTTTTCAAACTTTCAGCGGAAACATAAAAAGATAAGTTGCTCAAAGATAAATTTTACTCATTCTTGTCGGAATTTCGTGTTAAAATTTGGTACAATCATGGTATTTTGAAGGTAGAATTCATTTTTGACATTAGAATTGTTTGTATATTAACGTAATTACACTACTTTGGTTTTTTTTTTTTTTTTTTTTTTTTTTTTTTTTTTTTTTTTTTTTTTTAAACTTCAGGTAGAAATGTGAAAAGAAAAGTTACTCGAAGATAGAATTAACTCGTTCTGGTAAAAAATACGTGTTGAATCGTTATGATGCACGATTATACTTTCATCTTAGAACCAATTTTTGAGCTTTATTTTGTTATTTTTTTCTCATGCATACGTGCTTTTGAAGGATTTATTCAATAATCGATCGGAATGCACAAAGAAAATTTACGCAGAGATTTTATCTGTTCCGATTGACTATTCATGTTGCAACTAATGATTTCCTGCGATATTTTCATTGAGGAAGCAATTTTTATCGATACTATGTGATCTCTCAATGTAATGAATGCTCATATAGAAATATCGATTATGAAAAAAATATGGTATTACCGTTACCTTCTACACTGAAAAAAAGAGATAGGGGTTTGGTCCCAACTGTTGGATGATATGGACAATTCCAATTAATTGTGGTAGTACCCTCTTTCATCAAGATCGACACCGCTATCTTCATGAAGATCTGAAATGAAAAGCTCACGGTGGATGTCCTAAGGATCGAGAACTTTTGATTTCTTCTTATTTGAGGAATTATATCTAAACAAACAGAAAACACGGAACACGGAACATCACGAAACACGGAAAATTTAAGGTCAACACTAACAACGAGATTAAATTGCACGGTAAATCGGTCCATCTCATATCACGAATCACGATATCTCAGAATCAGCTGGGACACTTCCAACGCTTTGTAAAGGATTTTATATGTACCACGCCTGAAGCGCCAAGCGCTTCGGGAGGTTGGGCTGCGAAGTGGTCGGGGGATGTAACCCCTTCTATGATGAATAATTCATTCAAAAGTATTGATAGAACATTCAACATTTTTATTTTCTCCTTAAAATGCCAAATAATCATATAAGATAAAAGCAAAAACAGCTCTGTTTCCCCGCCTCGATGGCGAGTTCGCGAACCTATCAAATGATGAATTTTGGCCAAAAAATGGGCAAAAGTAAGGTCAAAATTGAATTCTACGATGAAAATACTATAAGTACATCAAGTTTTAAAATGAAAATTCGACTGAGTGTATTAAGACGCCAAAATAATCAAGTAAGATGTAGAGAAACAGCGAATTCCGCCCTCACTTTTTCGGACAAAAATCGATGTAACTCTCAAAGCGGCAGCTGGCGGCAGCCAAATACGACGGATTCCTCATCCTGGAGGATCACTGGACCACGCCTTATGCATGATTGGACGGCGAAATGCGGCGAAATTTTTAAAAGTCTATTCAAACATTTATTTCCTTATTTTCGGAAGGGTCATCTTTGATCAGACATTACAACGTATACAATTGAGTAAATTTAACTTTTTAATAGTGAAATATGTTCTTCATACACTCTAGAATAAGATCCAAGCATTCATATTTGTGTCAATTATCGTCACTTGAAGAGGCAGGTATGGAAACCGACCTTAGAAAATAGAGCAAAATCGGCCGTTACAGAAAATGTCAACTTCAGGAGTCCAGGGAGCAAAAGCATTTGAAAAAATCATCAAACCAACACTAGATTCATATAATATGGATCCTTAGGAACACATTCCATCACATCTTTATGCAAAAAATGAGAACACCCCATGTCCGAGGTTTTACCCATTTCGTCCCACTGTGCGACGTAGCAAGATCACATGAAAATCAATTCTTTTTTTCCGCTCTAGAATAGAATGGTTGATACATCTGTTAATGAGCGGCTCTTGTTTCTTAAAAGTTCCGAAACATCATTATTATTTTGCAATCAATGTGTGTACCCTTCGACTTTAAGAAATTCTTCTCAATGTCTCCAATTTACGAGCAAATTCAGGAAATTATACGATATAGCGGCTGACCGAGATGGAAATCGGTGGAACCTAGTAAACGCAAAAAAACATTTTTCATCACGATAAAATTTTGAAAAGTTTTTCGCTGTCACAATCGGATTTTGACTCAGCGAAAAATTCGCTCTTTTGTTACGACAGTTATTATTTTTTACGCTTTTATGAAAAATTGCAAAGGAAGCTCTGCCGTGCTAAGCAAGAGCGCCGTAAATCTATCAAGATTTTCCCTCTTTTTTTGGAACTTAACACTTTATACCATAAGAACTGTTCTACCCATGCACCTCAAATTTTTAAGTTAAGTTCTTGAGAGTATTTGCGAAAGAATTCTGTAAAGACATTGTCCCCAGGTACAGAAGTTTTTCTGCTATGATACGTCGTTTCCAAAAAATGTCAAATGGCGTTTACGGCGTGTTTGCGTTGCACGGCAGATCTATTTTCTCTTGATAATAAATCCAAGATATCTCAGTGCGCGATGTGCATTGCTCCCGCAATTGCGACAATTTATTTGAACTGGGTTTTACATCTGCTTTTTCGGAATATTAACATATTCCGATTTGCATTAAAACAAATGCCCGAATATTTTCCGATATGGCAAAGTTGGTTGAAACGCATTGGGCGCAAGTGCAGTTCGCCCGTGCAGTCGTAAACTGAGAGCCCCGACTATACGAAGTAATTAGCACAAAACCTAAGTAGTAGTTGAGTAGTTGCCAACATGTCCCTAGTATACTATCTTCAGCGTGTAAATAAGTGTAGGATACTTCTTCTTTTAAGTGCAGTTGCCATCCATGTCAGAAATGAATGAAAGGCAGGGTAAACCGCTTACAAATAGAAGAGGCTTTGACCGATTACTTTCAGGATGATGAATAAATAGCTCCAATAAAACAGATGAAAATTTGATTATTTTTTTATTTTATTTTTTTCGCCAAGAAGTACACCTCATAGCTTTATCCTCACTGTTAACACACTTTAACCCCTGAAGTGTATTGATATTAAATTGATGAAATTGTTAGATGAACTTTAGTCTAGTTCACTGCCACGCTGCCAGAAAAGTTTTGTAAACACTACAAGACGCATGTAGATCCTCGGATTAACAGATTGTTGTGTGGAAGATTTTTCTGGCCCACGTCAAAAGTTGAAGGCAAACTTGCAATGTGCGTCATCCTCCATAACTTTTTCGTGTCAATAGTGCATCCAAAAAATATTTGGTCAAAGAACGCCGCTGCGC
>NW_017566817.1:693517-742847 GCF_001854935.1 Bemisia tabaci | reverse complement strand
GAAAAATGGAATGGTTAAATTTATCGTATTCTTGTTTCTCTACGTATAGAAGTCAGTAAGATTTATAAATCTTCATATCTGAGGGAATACTGTGTTTTTTGAAAAATAAAAGCTGCCTGAACTCAAAAGATCGCTTACGTCTTTTTTCAGGTTATCACATAATTAACTTACAAACCTAATTCAAAACTTTGCTTGCATGTGCTTCATTGAGACGCCTAGAACCAAAACCGGCAACTTCCCTTTCCCAGTCTAAAAATCGTGCGATCATTATAATTTTAATATTGAAAGAACAAGAGAGCCTTTAAGTTCATGTTTTCTTGCAGATTGTCTGCTACCAAGCGAGAAAATTTGAGGAAATCTTAAAAACAGCTAGAACTTTTGGTTGCTCCTCGCAGAAAATTAATATGATTGCACAATATCTAGACAGGGTAATGGAGATTGTCAGTTTTGGTTCTAATCGCCTCAATCGCAATTCGTTTTTAACGGGCACATGTTCATCGTCCTTGTTTCTTTCAGATTGATTAAAAATAAATGCGACCAAGACTTATTAGTTCAACTTAATTACTATCATTTCACCATTGCAATTCATTGTCTTGCTGCACCAAGCGCAGTAAGCTGCTGCTGAAAGTAAAGCGTATAACACTCTCCAAACCATCTGGCATCTCAGATTGCATCTGAACTAGAGTGAACTTTGCATGTCTCTCACAAGTGCGGTGCAAAGCCAAGAGCCTCAAACGTTTGAGTGATAAATCTCGTGCATGCAGCGTAGCCAATTCGAAAGTTGTCGAAAGGCGGGAAAGTTTGTTTAAAATCATGATATCAATCTCATTCGAGGAAGCTTGTAACATCAATGACACTAAGTTTATGTTTGTGATTATATTGCTTACTGCCGGAAACTGAAGGATATCAAAACTACCGTGCTTAAGTGAAAATTCGAAGTTTGTCATCATTAAATTTCAATACTGACTTACGTGAAAATTATTGGGTTTACTTGCATGAAAACCTGTTTTCACTTGAAATTCGCGCTAGGTTTGACCAATCCTTCATTTTATCTTGTCCCAAACAAATATCCCATTGATTGAATGGAAATAAACTGCATACGTAGTTACTTCAATTCCGTAAAGATTTTGAACTAAAATACACTCATAAGTGAAGGTATAAATGCCAAACAGAAAACTCTTTTATGCACAGTAGATGAAAATATAAAAGCTGAGATACAACTGCAAAAAGTAGCGCACGTACATACTTCAGCAAAATTTTCATTCTTAAAAGAGATATGGAGGAGACGAAGGGGACGCCCAGTGAAAGGGTGGCGACAGGGGGTTTTAGAAGAAATGAGGGTTTGTCAGCTCCTTGATGGGCTTTGGAGGATAGGGGACTTTGGCGGCTAGGGGTCGCAGAGCGCCAAAGAGCGCTATAAAAGCGACTTTATACGTACATACAAAAGAGACATACCTTCTTCATCGGTTCAAGCTTTTTGGGATAAGTTATTAAGTATTATAAGAGCAAGGAGCAAAATCAATCTTTGTTGTACACGTCAATACAGAGCTTCTTTAAAATGTTTTCGTAAAATGTCTACAATATGCAGTGGATGATTTTGAAGCGCAAAGGTTTGGCATCTATGAACGTATCTCATATGCGCGTACAATTGCGCAATGCTCTTTCGCGGGCTTTCAAAGCACTCACTTCTGCGCACGCTAATTACTTTCAATAATGGAGCTTGACTTTCTTTTTGTCCCGCACTCCTAAGACCCAACGCTAATGCGCAAAAATTAGTTTATACCAAGCTTGTGGCTTCGGTTCGAACACGTGATGATATTTGCAAAGCGGAAAATCCAGATGACATTTAACAAATAAAATATTTCAAAGATGTGTGCCACATTGCACATTTAAGAAATGGTTGTGGTGCTGTTCCTTTGCCTAGAATATTCGCTGATGAAATGACAGCTTTGAAATACGCTGACTTTAAACGAACAAAGTTGCAGAAATCATGCATTTTACTACACATCTGAAAATTGCCCATCTTCCAGACGTGTACCTAACTGCAGGAACGAAAGTCATTCAAATATAATTAACTCACATTATGACGGTGTGTCGTTACTGCTCCAAATTCATAAGCCAGACTTACCTAAAACAAAAATGAAAAACAAATCAAATGAAGGTACAACATGAAATTGTCTGGTTAACAGCGATTATTATTATAACAAATAAGGTACAATGCAACGATAAATATAATTTTTTGATAGTTGCATATATTGTAGACTACAATAATTAATAGATGCACGTACGTGGAGAGCTCAATGACGCAGGTTTGCGATGAAAAAAAGCCGTACTTGTTTTATTTCCCCCAAACTTAGCAAAATATACCTAACAAATCCAATTTTAATACAGGTTATTTCTCAAAATTTGCTGGATGAAATTTACAGCAAATCCAATGAAAAGTACTTTGTTGCGCCGAAGATCGTACACAGAAAAAATAGATGGTGCTGACGACAGAACCCTCTGTTCACAGGGCTCCTGCAGTTTCTTTGTAACACTTGGAGAATTTTTCTGTTGTGAGAACATAACTTCAGTCACAGTCGAGTATACTCTGTCCTCATAACGAAAGCTTCTGTGACTGTTACAAAAAAACTGATGGAGTCCTATGAACAAAACTATTTTTTTCAGTGTACAAAAACATTTAAAGAGCATAATGAAATACATTGATAAGATAAGGTGATAATCACTTAAAGCGTTACTTTCAGGAATTTTGGAGTCTCCGAGGTCAATCAACTCAAGTGAATAAAATTAGTCTTGTTTCAGTCATCGTTGACCAGATTCTCTATTAAAATACACAAATAAGTTAATTCTTTGTAGGAAGTGATAAACTGGAGAATTTAATCATACGAGCTGCACCGGCTACGCCGAGACACAAAAATGTGACCGATTCCAACGTGACTCCAGGATGTCTACTCTTATATTTGAGTTTCCACTCAATTTGAAACCCCAGGTGACACTGAAATGAACGCCAGCACTGTCTCCTGTCAGCTTTGCATAAAATTAATTCCTTTCTTCAATTCTCGGATGACAGGCAAACCGAGGGCCTCGTTGTTGCCAAACTTAATATACAAGAAAATGAACCATTCACTTTTTGGGTAAGTAACTTCCTTTACGCGTAACATGGGATATTTTTAAAGGATTAATTTGTCTTTTCTTTCTGAAAGCAAATTTTATATATTAAGAAACACTTTCCGAAACAGTGAGAGATGTGATGCAAAACATTATACTGAACGTCTAATTTTCTATTGATACTATAGGTTACCTACTCCCTTTATTTTAGTTCTTAATCAATTTATTCTTATACCTTAAATTGAGTTTAAGGAAAACAATATTAAAATACTTTTCACTCCAAACTCCACGGATTCAAATTTCTATAAACCCCTTGATCGTCGTATTTTAACTCCATACGTAGTTTGAAAACTAAATACAGGTATTTAAAAATAGAAACCAGGATTCAATTTCTTACTTTTCGTACGCCTGTACGAGAGGATTCAGGCTTAAAAGAGACTAATAACAGGTGAATTGCGAGTAAAAATTGAGGCGTTGGATTCAGAAGGGACATTTCTTGGTTGCGGTGTTTTAGAATCTCCACTGCAATTTTTAATTTTGGAGAAAAAGCTATTGGGTCAATCTTCTGGAATTTCACATTTTCAGCACTGTAAAATTATAAAGAATATTTAATAAAAGTTACAAGAAATTACATACATTTGCTTTAATTATAAAGGATGAAACATTAGCGGAGATTCTGAGACATTGCGACCAAGAAATGTTCTTCATACACCCAGCAGCGTTTCAATTACCGTCATATTGGGCGAACATCCCCCGATTTGCTCGGTATTTTCGGGTATTAGCGTTAAACCAAAAAGTACATCTGAGATTTACAAACTACCACCGTTGTATTGCGCAGACAAACGTGGCAACTAAAAACTGCCCCTACGTGGCTAATTAAAATGCCGATAAATGCGTGGATCGTGGCACTCCATGTATAGTGTTGATGTCAACCGAGCAATACTGCAACGGCTTAAATGAAAAATGGACACCAATCACTGCCATGTTGCCATGCCAAAAACCTCCGTACCGAACCAGCTGTTACTTCCAGTCCATCGATAGTGACATGTGTTTGAACGCTTAAGGTATTGAAAATATTCGACAAAACATTTTGACAGCAGAAGGAAAAAGCTTTTTGGAATGAAAACCTGTTGTAAGACAGTTTTTTCTGGAGTTTTTTAGCCAACGAGCGATAAAATTTCAGCATAAAGCTGAAAATTTTAATACAGAGGGAAAAAGTTCATTTTGAGGACTGGCCCAACTCAGCCGGAACGCGTCTGCAGCTGCCTTCCTGAATGGTCACAACTAGTGTTGCAACAAACAGCGTATCTCTTTCAGGAAAAATTGTGCTCATATGAACTTTTTTCCCCTCTGTATTGAGATTTTCAGCTTCATGCTGAAATTTTAACGCACGTTGACTAAAAAAAACTCCGACAAAACTGTCTTATGACCCGTACGTCCACCGCAATCAGTTTGTGTAAAACCTGTTGCTGTTTCGTCAATGAATTCAACAATCTATACTAAAAGCTCCAAGACCTCCTAATTTTGCGAAACTGGTAACGCTTAGTTCCAGCGTTCTACCGGGCCGATTTACATGATTTTTGCGGTTATCGACGGGCAATTGTCTTTAGATAAGCCAACTCTTTTTAGATTTTCAAAATATGGCCCAGGTTTTTTTATATTACGTGGTAAAGTTGCGAATTCTCCCATTTAAACAATGTAAATTTATACTTTTTGTCATAGTTCGTTTGAGCGTTCCACCGGGCCGATTTCCATGATTTTTGCGTAAATCGACAGGTAATAGGCCCTAGATGAGCCCGCTCTAATCAGATTTTGGAAAAAGGACCCATGTTTTTTTTAAAATTACGTTATAAAAGTGAGTGAGTTTATAGAATGCTCCGGTACTGCTACCGCTATGCGCGGGAGGATGCGCAGTGGTCGAGGAGGTTGCGCAGTATAGCTGTGTAGCCTGCGCATCAGCTCTACACTTATCTACACAAGATTCGCACCAAAACCCTCCCGTTGAGCGGTGACCGAGTCGTCTAAGACGTCGAATGCGTCCACTTTGAACTCGGTGTAGGTTCGATCCCCGACTCATGGAACCTTAATTATTACCTGACTATCATTGTTCATTGTTTTACTGCAATATTTCATCAAGCAGTCATTCCAAAACGCGTCCTTTTAATTTTAAAGTAATTTTAAGTAAAGTTTAAAATTAAAGTATACCTCATATCGTAATTGTTTAGGGGAAAAGTAAAACTAACACTGATAGGAGGGTAAAAATAGGGCCGCGAAGCGGCCCATTGATGGCGCGGGGCGCCTTCAAGGGGTTGGGCCGCGTAGCGGCCAGGGGGCATAGCCCCCTAGTTTTTCATAAAAGTTTTCGCTTTGTATATGCTGAGGAATAGTCCACGCCGAAAAAGTTCAGGAACTAAAATTAGGTATTCAAAATAAATGCTGGTATGTTCCGGAGCAAACTTGAGGAGTGCGGTGGAGAGTGCTCTGCCCAGGTGCATGAGGAATTACTTTGTTGGCGATCACTATCACAGGCTATATCGTGGCGATCTGCCAATAGTCCTACAGCAAAGCATTTGAAATGCATCTACCTTGCTGAAATTCCCTCCCCTCCTCAGTTTTGCATTGAGCTTATTAGAGTTGATTTCGGAACTCCATTTCTACTTTCTCCAATTTTTTACTATTTGTATACCTCTATAAAGTAATGTGAACTCCGTACTAAAGAGCTTACAAAATTTACACTCCCAGATGTTACATACACTGTAAAAAAAAACACATTGGATCTAGAGTCCAGACTCTTGAAACAATTGACAAGGAAAATGACTCTTGATTCAAGCAGATGTAAGCTTAAATCAAAAGGAAATCGGCTCAAATTAAGAGGCTTGGTTCTTGATTTCAGCTTAAATCTGATTGAACTAAGAGTATTTTTTCTGGTCGATGTTTTTAAGAGTCTGGACTTAGGATCAAATGTGTTTTTTTTCCAGTGCAATTTGATAATACCATTGTGTTTAATTTAATACTTCAAACTAACACATGTGTATTCCCTGTAGTTTGGTCCGAAATAACAAGTATCCTCGAAGACCGCGCCGCAGCTCTGACAACACTGTCTACATGAAATTAACGCTGCAAGAGACATGAAGCAGAGGCGACACCTTTGACAGTGACGAATCTCATTCCACTGATTTCTATTCGAGATTGTAAATATTGACCGGAGAAATCTGCAGGGGACCCGCGATGGGGGAGAGGGTCTGTTTTCGTCGTATCAGATCTACAATCGTAGACGCAAGATCAAACGTATGCCTTTAATTTGCGCGGAGCAATGCTGTGCAAGAGAAATGAAAGCTTGACCAAGGTCTGGGATCAAAAAGCAAGAATGGCCCTTTCTAGACGATTGATTATTGTGAATTAATTAAGTACGTATATTCATGACTCAAAACTGCAGCTGTGCCAAATAATGAAAGTCTGGGAACGACATCCATGATCAATGAGTTCAGGGGTATTATGGTTTTGTGCCCAGTTTATAATTTTCAAAAATGCTAATTACGTTGTTTTATCATATATTGCACTTAAGTAGCCGACATGTGTCACTATTGTCAATCGACCATTTCAGCTGTAATACCGTTGACCACAACCAGGGTAAAACTTGGCTTCCAGGAGGTCAAAGGAGAGAGGGGAACTAAGTTTTTTTCCTGAAAGATTTGAGACTCTCAGGTCTTCTCTTTCAACTTAAGATTTCGATACTGCGGAAGCAATTTAATGGATGAATTCTGCACTAACAATTGAATCGTGTCGTACAGAAACCGCCAATGTCCATTTTTTCAGCTTACAATTTTTTTATGTTCATAATATTTTTCAAGAGTTGACCGATCATGAAAGTGATGCCGATACTTCTTTTGGGATGCGGATAACTCTAAATTAAGTATCAACACCACTTTCATGGTTGCATTTAACTCTGAAAAGTATTTAACCCAAAAAAACTTCCGACTGGAAAAATGGTCATTGGCGGTTTTTGCACGACTCGATTCAATTGAGGTGGCCAGTCGTATTTCATTCATTTTAGTGAGTAACCACTGCCAAAATACGGCGTGAAAGGTGATCCAACAAATTAGAGGGGGAGCCCAACTTCGACTGGAGAAATTTTTAGGGGAAAATAAAACATCACAGCAGTAATCAACACTGGAAAAAAAAACACATTGGATCTAGAGTCCAGACTCTTGAAAACATTGACAAGAAAAAATACTCTTGATTCAATCGGATTTTTGCTTGAATCAAAACGAAATCCGCTTAAATTAAGAGGCTTGGTTCTTGAAATAAGCTAGATTCTGGTGGAATCAAGGGTACTTTTTCTTGTCGATGTTTTTAAGAGTCTGGACTATCCAATGTGTTTTTTTTCCAGTATACGGAACACACTTCTACAGTCAAGCTGTTTAACCCTGGAACACCCTGCCCGAGTGCCCGTGTTCATAAAACTAATAAGTTCAAAACTTCTCGGTCGTAATTTCTTCGCTGAGCACAAAATTGCCCTCGCAAAATATTTCCGTCTCCCAGACGCTCCGCTTGAACCGACGAGCCGCACAGTGGATCGAGTCAATCAGAGAGGTCGGACATGACATTTTTGACTAAAACTGCATATTTTGATGTTCATTCCGTCACAGAATGAGTTTTAAAGGGTGTCTCCAGAAGTAAATTTCACGAGGAAACCGATGGAACCACTTTCAGAACCTCCAAGTTCTGTATGAACGGTCTCTTGAGGTCTTTTGAGTCTCATTTACCAATTTCACGATGTAACGCCGTTTGCTGGTTTTTATTTTAATTTCTTTTTATTTTTAATTCTTTTTGCAGTTGATAATGGTGCCGTAAGGTACCGAAACGTCCTGCCTTTATATTTTGTATCTTAGCCTTGTTTCCGCTTTTTCCTGTGTTTTCTATTGTCGTTTCCGTTTCGGGCTGCTTTTACATACCCTTTGTTTTCCACTGTATGAACGGAGTTATATGCTTTTAAAGTTTCAAAATTTTGTCCGACCTCTCCTATTGACTCGATCCACCGCGAGCCGTGTAGCCGTTTGCCGACCATAAAAAATCCGAAGAATGCGTATCATAACGCGCGGAACTTTCGGAGTTTACCCACACGAAATGAGAATGGCAATACATTAACATCCGTCTCGCACACGGGCTGTCGAGAAGAGCGCAGCCGGCAAAGCCGAAAATCATATCGGCCGTCTCTCTGTATCTCTCCGTGAGGGAACCGAGCTCCTGGTGCAAGAGCGGCAACGCGAGGATGATAATCGAATTTGCGAAGGCATGATCCGTGAGCACACATCCGCCGCGTCGACGGCCGTGAAATCGGGAGATTGCCGAAAAAGCAGGGGCCAATTTTGCACGGGACTCGTCAGTCGAGCTGTCAGTTAGTCGAATTTGCCGAATTTGCGGAACCTATGTTAAAGAAATGTATCCGCGTTTAGGGGTGATTGACGGACGTCAGACGTTAATTAGCTGATTGAAGTTGCCACGTGAGCAAGCAAAGTGGGTGAAGCTGTAGGGAAGTAAAGGCAGTGGCGGATCAAAGGGCGAGGAGAGCACAGTGGCATGCCGCCCCCCCCTCCCTCCCCCCATCCACACCTTGGTCCAAAATAAGAGAAAAAAATCATACCTAAAAATTTACTACACTGACTTGAAGACCGTCTGAATGTCGTTTACTCTCTTTCTTTTTTGGGTAGAGAGGGGTTTTTCGTTTCTTACAGTTCAAAATATTGTTTAAATTACCGCTCTTATCTCCTCATGTTCTACCGCGCCTACACACGACATGAATAAATAATATAAATATTTTCATAAAAAAAGACAAACAGTAAACTATGAAAAAGCCATCAATTTGACCCATCATCAATTGATCAATCATCAATCATCAATTTGATCAATCATTTGAGCCATCAATTCGAGGTGGATGTTTTATGAACTTGTTCATTCTCAAACTCGACTCAGTGTTTTTTAAGACATGTTTTACGGTGAAAAGGCTTCATTTTTGCACTTGTCGAAAGGTAAGTCCATGCATTCGTTCACGAGTACTAAAATACTTACTTAGGCTTTTTATCCTCTCTTCAATGAACGTAATTTTTCAAGATCCCATTGCGATGGCGCGTGTATCCGTTCTAAAAATTGATCTTTTATTTTTACGATGATCCTGACATCGACTAACGATCGGCTGCTTAGAGAAACGGTTATAAATGTAAGGCGGTCATGACGCCGCAAAGTGATGGATCGTTAAGCGATGAAGTGTGCATTAAAAGCTCTGATGACGAATCTTCGCACAGTACTCGTCGTCCACGCGTGAAACACGCCCACAAAAGTGGACCCTGCATATTGCCGGAGATTTTATCTTCGTCTCCGGATGTTCTTTAACCGGTGACCATGGAAGGAGAGTAAATTGCCAATTTTTGACGAGTGAGCAAACATGGACAAATTATGATCATCTTTTGCGATCACCCAACACTGAAATATCCAATACTGATCGATGAAAAACTTTTGTAAAAGGCGTTAAACGTTGGCAATATACGGTTAAACCTGTCTCACTGCATGGTAGGCTGCACTGGAAAAAAAAAACACATTGGATCTAGAGTCCAGACTCTTGAAAACATTGACAAGAAAAAATACTCTTGATTCAATCAGATTTAAGCTTAAATCAAAAGGAAATCCGCTCAAGTTAAGAGGCTTGGTTCTTGATTTAGGCAAAAATCCGATTGAATCAAGAGTATTTTTTCTTGTCGATGTTTCTCAGAGTCCGGACTCTAGATCCAATGTGTTTTTTTTTTTTCCCCCAGTGTGAAAAATATCTGCGACATCGAAAAATATATATCGAGGGCTAAGGAGCAATACCGCCTTCCAGATAATTTTGGCGAATATGAGTCAGCGACTTTGCCGTATTTTACAGGACAACATACGTAAAGCTAATGTTTTTAGTTTTTCCCAATGCTCCAATTTGCTGAAATGACGCGTTTGCGACGTAGCAGATGCCCTGTCATACCTCATTTTTCAAATGGAAATCTACTCAATGGCAGTTCCTAAAAACTGCCGTATTTTTCTTTCCTGAACCTGGAAAATTCTGCGGGAACTTCGAGGAATGATGTCGCTTTCTTCTCTTGTAAAAAAATAAAATAAGAGCGGAGATTTTCAAACCCCATAAACGAGATAAGTGGTTCCAGACTTACACCGTCGATATCTAATAAACAAATTGCAAAAATGGCAATGTTTTTTCTTCGTTCTGTAAAATCGTTAGCTTGCAAATACACGGTATTGTTCTTTAGCCATCTATATCTAGTTTTCTTAGGCCAGCAGGGGCGTACCCCTAGCGTAGTATATTAGGGAATGAGCAATTGTTGATGAAGACGAACACTCGACCCAAAATATTTGTAAGAACCTGTTACCTCTTCATACAATTGTCAAAATGTGTACAATGTACCACTTGGAGAACTTTGCCGGAGATGAAGACAACTGTTAATTGCGAACGCGTCGACGCCAGTGGCGAGATGAGACGGAGACACGCGAAACGCGAATAACAGGAACAAGCGGAATAACTGGGACAATCGCTGCCCAGATGAACGCGAGAGGAATTTCTCAAGCTCGTCCTTGGGAATTTTTTTGCGCGTCTTGGGGACAATGCGAATGTAAATGAATAGAGACATTAGTGAGAGCTCGCCGCAAGAAAAGCCCATCTCCGAGATGAATATTTGTGGGATTGATCTGCAACGGGCGCGACTGTTGTCAGTCGGGAGTGAAACTAAATGAAATAATTGTTTTTCATCGTGCCCGATCCTCTCTTAAAAAATTGTCGAGGGTAGGATGCGGTTATTCCTTGGAGTAGGTCAGTGTTGCGCTCATCATAAAGTCGTTTTTAATAGAGTCCCTTTATAGAAAGAGTTGAGACAACGGGTTGAGACAGCTTCGTTGAGCAATTTCTTTGTAGAAATTTAAAATGGCGGCGGAAAATTTGAACCGTCTCATGGCGCTTGTGATTATTTGGCCGAAAGGTGACAATTTTTGACAGGACAAAACAATTCAAGGTTTCATAGAAAAATTGCCCCTACTATTCATGAATGAGGAAAATGGACTAACTTCGGATTAACTTGGTGCACGGCACTGACGATGGGCCTAACAAGGCCGAAACGCGTCTGCAGTTGCCTTCCTGAATGGTCGTAACTAGTGTTGCACCAAACAGAAGAGCTCTTTGAGAGAAAATTGTGCTCATATGCACTGGAAAAAAAAACACATTGGATCTAGAGTCCAGACTCTTAAAAACATCGACAGGAAGAAGTACTTTTGATTCAATCAGAATCTAGCTTAAATCAAGAACCAGGCCTCTTAATTTAAGCGGATTTCGTTTTGATTCAAGCAAAAATCCGATCGAATCAAGAGTATTTTTTCTTGTCAATGTTTTCAAGAGTCTGGACTCTAGATCCAATGTTCTTTTTTCAGTTAGAACTTTTTCCCCTCTACATTGAGATTTTCCGCTTTTTTAACGCACGTTGGCAAAAAACTCCAACATACTGTCTTACGACGCGTGCGTCCACCGCAATCAGTTTGTTTTCTAACTTTTTACTTAATTTTCTTCTTTTTTTTCTGAAAACAAATTTTGGTTCTTGAATTTTCCATCCCTTCCTGCCGTCGTTCTCATACTAAGTGATTGCGAAAGGGTTTGAAAGTAAGAATTTAGCAAATTTATCAGTCGACGTGGGAAAGTTGACTAATTGAAGAGCGACAGCAATTTGCGTCGAGACGGGGCAAGCCGAATGGACGTATCTAGTGTTACACCAAACAGCATATCTCTTTGAGAGAAAATTGTGCTCATATGAGCTTTTGCCCTCTGTATTGAGATTATCAGCTTTTTTAACGCATGTTGGCAAAAAACTCCAACATACTGTCTTACGACGCGTGCTTCCACCGCAATCAGTTTGTTTTCTAACTTTTTACTTAATTTTCTTCTTTTTTTCTTTAAAAAAAAAAATAATAATAATTTTTGGTTCTTGAATTTTCCACCCCTTCCTGCCGTCGTTCTCATACTTAGCATTGGAAAAAAAAACACATTGGATCTAGAGTCTAGACTCTGAAAAAAATCGACAGAAAAAAATTCTCTTGAATCAATCGGATTTTTGCTTAAATCAAGAACCAAGCCTCTTAATTTGATCGGATTTCCTTTCGATCTGAGCAAAAATCTGATTGAATCAAGATTATTTTTCCTTGTCAATGTTTTTAAGAATCTGGACTCTAGATCCAATGTGTTTTTTCTTCCCCGTGAAAGGGTTTGAAAGTAAGAATTTAGCAAATTTATCAGTCGACGTGGCAAAGTTGACTAATTGAAGAGCGACAGCAATTTGCGTCGGGACGGGGCAGGGAAGATGACCGCTACGCCGGGGTGCCGCATGCCGTGCCGTGTGAGAGGAGGTCACAGTGACCACCGGTGACGCAACCCGCCGCGCAATGACTCCGCTCTAAGTCGTTTGACCCCCTTCGACGCTCCGCAGATGCAGATGAAGACGTTATAATGAGGAAAAGAGAAAAGGCTCCTCCGTGAGATTGGATCGTCGCCTTACCATATACTGCAACATCCCAGTAACCAGAATGAGAGCCGCATTAATGGACAATCTTATGACTGGGAACTTCTTCAACCTCTTTTTTGCAAATACAAGGGGTCTACCAGTTATAAAAAACCAGAATTGGGGACTTTCGGAGACTTTTAGGGGTGTTTTTTTTTCTTTTCTTTTCTTTTCTTTTCTTTTTTTTTTTCCAAGAGAATCGGGGCATTCTTTCCCAAAATAGTAAACGAGAGGGAGCTAGTTAGAGTGTTAAAGTGCGTATTGTATACGACTAATTTTACAAGTCATGTTGAACCGATGAAAACGAACGAAAAACCAAGCATCACTGCAGTTTTTTTATTCCTAGTTATACAGCGCCGCCGCGGCTAGCGGGAAAATTTTAAAATGCCGGTGTTTAGGATGATTTTTGTCATTTTTTGGGGACCTGAACAAGAAAATTGGGGACTTTCGGGGATATCGGGGACACCCTTCCAAAATTGGGGATAATCAGGGATATTGGGGACTTTAGGGGACCTGTAGATACACTGAAATAGCACAGGAAGGCTTCAAATTAAAAGAATAAAATAAACAAGCCCTTACAAGAGAAGTTAAAAATGACATTCTTTCAGAGAAACAGCCTCAAAATCCAACAAAACACGCTAGACGAGCAGAATCGAACATGGAGACTATTCCGAGTTTGAACGATTCCTACACGGCAAATCATTTTGCTGCGACGTCCGCACCCCGAAAATTTTGGCAGCTAGAGCCAAGATTTGCAATTCCGGCTGCCAAGATTCGGCAGAATTGCCGAAAGCTCGGCATAGTCTACTGAGCGTTCGGTAGTTCTGCCGAATTTTGACAGCCAAGACCGCAAATCTCAGCGCCAGCTGCCGAAATTTTCGGGGTGGGGATACTGCCTCAAATTTTTTTATCGTGTAAAATTATTACACAAAAATTATCAAAGCACGTATAAAAATTCGATTTTGCCTAAATTTTCTCAGTCTCAAAGTCTTAACCCTTAAAGACGCTTATTTGCAATGCGCTGTCGGCCATATTGAGTAATCTTCCAGATGCATAGGTTGGCAGCAGCACTTTTCTAGTGATTTTCGTTTTTCACGTTGTCGCCCTTTTGGGCCCTAAGAGCTACATAAATCGAGTTGTCCATACTCTCCCTAGCGTCTGACTCTACACCAGTAGATCCCGGGTTCGAATCCCGGTGGTTACGACTTTTCATGGAACTGACGAGTGGATCTACAGAAATAGATTCTACTCGGCCTTAATCCCTGAAAATTTGAAAGCCTGAGCATGGATTTACCAAAATTCCCATGATGTCTACTGACAATAAAAATACTGTCAATAGTGGGCTGTAGACCCCTAAGAAGGGGTATAAGTCATTAAACCTGCAAAAATAATAATCTTACTCTCCCTATAAAGGTACTCTACTATCGAATAGGATCTATTGATGTTACCATTGAAACAGCGTTATTGGTGATCGGAGGTCAGAGCTACGACAAGAATGGACGCTAGGGAGCGCTGAGGTCGTCGGTGGGTTTTGCAAAGTTGCGCTGGGGCGAGGGCGGAGGGCGAGTTATGATCGGATCGGTTTCGAAATTCAATTTCTGGGCCGGGACGCGGGGACGGGAACGGAGATTGAACCGTTGATCCGATCCGTCAGTCGATTCTTCTCCGATGCTCATTAAAACCTTATCTTCGGCTCCGAATCGTTCGATTGTCTCGCCCGATAGCCATCGCCACCGCTCCTTGCCCACCGATCGCCCGATCGCCACCACTGCCACAACTCCTTCAGGCTACGAGCCGGGGAACCCTTTATTCTAAATAGCAGGGAGGAAGGTAGGACGAGAGGCGCATTTGGGTGGATTTAGCTGGAGTACCTGTATATGGGAGAGTAGTACCATCTCTGTGCCGCTCTCTGATTGGTTAGCTCCAAAGTTGACCCAATGTAAACAAACGCGACCCAGAGGGGCAAGTTTTATCGGCTGCATGAGGAATGAATGATGATCGCATTCAAAGCTTAATTTTCGGCAAAATGTTCATCAAAGTTCGATCCGGACTCAATTCAGAAACTGGATATAAAAAAATTTCTGCCTTGGTACTTTTCCTGTGGTAAAAGGATTGAGATGGCAATACTCTTCCGTACCCGTACCTATACAGGTACTCTTATAGATTTTAGACTTTCTTAACCAAACCCTCATGAAATTTTTTTCCCAGCCCAATCCACTAGTCTGTTGAGCTCATCAGCAACCGGTGTCTGAACCAAATCCAGAATTCAGGAGAATTATCGCGGTTTACTTTTTTGACCAAATCCAAATGAAGAACGTTTTTTCCAGCCCAATCCATTAGTCTGTTTAGTTCATCAGCAACCGACGTCCGAACCAAATCCAAAATTTCTCGACCCACCTCCGGAGGTAGGTGAAGGTAAGAAACGTATTGCGCCTACTAATATTACATCGATAAATTTTCATACGTACATTTTTACTGTAAGTATCAGTAACAAATTTTTGAAGCAGCAACGATCAAAGCAATACAACAGGCTCAAAAAAAGAAGAAAAAATCCAACATGAGTATTGTAGTGCATTGGGTACCAATACACAGTTGCAATGACAGCCAATAATAATATCTAGTTTTTTTTTCGCTTTTCTGCTCTAAGTGCTGGGCAAATCCTTGTGATTTGCCAAAGCATAGAGCTGGCTCCCAGTGCTCACTCAGCTTCGAGGAACCTTTTTCNATATTGATTCATGAACGTTGAATGTAAATTAATTTTAAAGATTCCGTCCAATTATCTTGATTTTAAGCTGACATGCGGCATTTGCGCACGACCGTGATGTGGGCGAACTGCCGTGCATCGAAATCGCGTTCAGTTAATCTCTTTGGATTTCGAACTGTAACTTCTCTCCTATTCGGCCGATTTGTACAAATGAGGTCTCTTTTAATTTGTACTTCAACGGAAAGTAAAGAAAAACTCGCTAAATACACGGAAAACAATTTTTGAGAAAATTTGGTGGATCCTGGCATCACGGTGAATGGTTAATCGGTTAATCGCCTCGCCGTCTTTTATTGCCTTGCTCGAAACCGGACACCCAAAGCTATGCGCGAGATAACTGTAGTGGTTTAAGTGGATTTCGGCAGGGGCCATGGTTAGTACATAGTATAATGAGTCACGAGGCTCATCACAGATTGCACTTACAGTGCAAGACGCTCATTGGCTATAGAGTTTTGGCGGAAAAGAAGGTTCTAGAGTTGAGTCCTCCGAGCGTAAGAAAGCTCCTATGAGGTTTCTGTCAAATTGAATAATACGGTTTTGACAGAAAAATGTTCTCAAGGGTTTCCAATTAGCAGTTCATTAGATTTTTTGGTAAAAGACCATCAGGGCTTGACAGTGTAATGGTTCAAAGACAAAGAAACGGGTGCGAGGAAAAAAGTATTTGGACGACCCGTTGAATAGCATTGATTGATCTGTGTGCTGTACTATGGTACATCCGAGTGATTTCAAAAAGCGAGCCCTACTGGCACGCTTAAAAATGGGTATACGTCGAAAGGGGGAAAATGCATTTTCGAATCGACGTGGGCGAAAATGTTTGGCAAGAGAAAAAACCGAAACTTTAAGATTGACTTAACTACGCTAGTGCTTAGGCGTACAAACAAAAACGTTTTGAGGCGCGCCCCTCTTCAGCACGATGTTAACAACTCTGTTGGGCAAAATTGAATCATTGAGAAAGCGACGCGGCGCTTGCGGATTGCGCGTGGCTGTAGTATTTCCCAGGGGCCATTGTCTCTTGTCAGCGGATTAAAGTCGGGCCAATCCTTAGTCATGAAATAAAGTTAGCAGACGGTATGCAAAAATATTCAACATTTACATTGATCGCACTCATAAGCACACACAAATACTGGTAAACACATCACCACTAGACAACAATGTTCCGGATCAGGGGATCAATCGAAGAGCCGAAAGCGCCTCAACGGACATTCCGGGATGGATTGCAAGTCCGATTCTCGAGTGAGATGATAGGCGACGACTCTCGAAATCTGACGTCGCGCAGATTTTTATCAATCGCGGATTTCATCGTTGGTGACCTTTTCGGCACCGAGCGGGCACTCCCGCGCCGTGGAGAATAGAGCCATTAATTTTATCGATTATCTGGAGGTGCGAATTGCGACATGGACTGCGAAATCTGGAAAATAAACGGGCGAAACGTTCCGATCAGGACACGGCTCCTGATAACTTTTCAAGACCTTTCGATTTTCAGTAAACTTTCCTCAACCGTTTGATACTTGTCCATGAGGGTGAAAAAATAAAACAAAGTAAATGATCATTATTCGACCTACATAATATTGTGCACCATGCATATACGCGTGTATTCTGCCGTATGCTAAGGAAGAACGCCGTATAAACCATCAGACGTTGCCAAATTACCTTCGTTAAAATTCTAATTTTCAGGTATAACCGAGAACATTTTTCTCCAAATTTTCGAAGAATTTTATTCACCCTTAGATATAAATTATCTAAAAATTTCAAGAGAAAATATTCATAAATCTCCTCGAAAATGAACATTTTAGCGAGAGAAATTCATCAACTCTTGAATGTACATACGGCGTTCTTCCTTAGTACACGGAGAAAAAACTTCCTGCATGGGATTCAAAGTTGAGGTCATATGGGGATCTCTGAAGTTTTCTAATCACGCCCACGCATTCGAAAACTTGAGGTCGAGCTGCCGAAGACAGACATCGAGGCACTTTGGTATGTACCGGAGTACTTCAGATGTGTGACCCGATCCCTCCGGTATATATCGAAGTACTCCAGATGTCTGACCAGAACTTCGGCAGCTGGACTTCAAGTTTTTAGATACGTGATCTGAAAACTTCAGAGAGCCATGTGACCTCAACTTCGGGTCCCACGCACGAAGATTTATTCTCCGTGTACGGCAGTATTGATCAAAGGGAATGAAAGCACGATGGAGATCTTGAGCACAACAAAGATAAAGTCATGGGGCATGCCTATCACTTTGTCATTTCTATACGAAGTATGACAAATTTTAATGCATTTTAAGGCTTAGAAATTAATAGTTTAAGAAGAAAATTAACACGGCTTTTTTTCAATCGAGAGAACGAAGTTTCAAAATAATCTTGTACAATGCGGTAATTTAGTGCTTCAGTTAGTTACGGCAACTTAGGAGCCAGCAGTGATTAAAGGAACATCAATGTACAAGACAAAATAAATTAAAACTGAGGTAAAATGAGATGCGGAAAGAGCTGAAAACAGTGCTCCGGCAAACGGAATGAGTCGACGTTTTTGCCTCCATTGTGTCCAAGATCATTTGATTGTTTCAGTGATGCGCGTGGTACCTGCACGCGCGGCAGCAGCATCACCTTCCTAGTCTGGGCTGATGAGATGCACAGAAATCTCACTCGGCAACTTGTTCGGTGTGAAGAACGGGAGACTAAACTATGATTTGCAGAAATCAGTTTAAATTACACGTAGTGACTATAATATTGATCGAATACAAACAAACTGCTCACAAAGTAACTTACTTTGGAGAACAATTGAACGTATTTATGCTAACTGGAACTATGTGCAAGTGGAAAGATAGGGTGTGCTCGTTAGTGCTCGGGCCATAAGAATGAATGGGAATTTAAAAGCGCCAGTGACGTCAGCGGTGACGACCGGTCTCGGTGCCGAACGACGGGAGCGACGACGCCTAGGTCGTAAGTCTTTAACTCATGAGCCCTGTTCACAAAGATTTTGTCACATGCCCACGGCTCACGAGTTAACTTCCTTTTGATTTTATGTCAAATCCCGCTTTTCCATTTTCTCAAAAGGAACTATGTCCACGTTTATATTGTTTCTTATGCAGTTTGCACGAGCATACCTCATCTATCCACTTCCACTTAGTTCCATTTGGCATAAATACGTCAATTATTACTTCTATAAGCATCAATAATGTTCTGATTTGCTAGAGAGAGGAGCAACCTTGTACCTTGCCTCATTTGGTATTACAGTTGACTGGCAAAAGAAAGCTTCTTCGCAGGTTCAAGGGCTTTTTCCGTCGATTCTAAGGATCAGTATATTATGCACCGCAGTAATTTAACAAATTAAAACGTCAACCATCACATCTCTCTATTATACAATCATACAATACTTCAAAAAGTAAACATTTTTGAGCCTTTCCAAACTTTTATTCGTGAAAAAAGTGTAGGGTAACCAAAAAAAAAATAATCAAGGTTGGTTCATGGAGGAAAGGCGGCAAGACATTATTTACTTTCAAAAATACGTCAACATTTTTTCTTCTTTTTCTTTACAGGCTTTTTTTTTCAAAATTGTGACATGCTATATTATATAAGTGAACTTTTGGCGGAGGTCTGCTGGCATCTCAAGAAGAGAGCGTATCCGCAATGTAAAAGTACGCGAGATCATGGGTGTAGAGAAGGACATCGTGCACGATATCAGGTCCAAGCAGTTGGTCTGGTATGGACATGTGCGAAGGATGGCAGACGACCGGTTGCCCAAGCAGGTCTTCGATTGGGTTCCTCCCGGAAGGCGACGGCGTGGACGTCCTGTGAAAGGTTGGCGACAAGGGGTGGAGGAGGAGATCAGAAGGTGCCAATTGCCTGATGATCTCTGGGAGGATAGGGGGCAATGGCGATTGGGCGTCGCAGAGCGCGAGGCGGCGCTATAAAAGCGACTTTATGTATGTATGTGTGACATGCTATATCAAAATGAGCACGTTGAACATCAATGCTCGTATATTGACCTATTTTTGATAGTTTCTTATGGATCTGGAACTTAGACATTTATCGACCCGTGACCAATATTTTTATTTCACCTCTGTTCATAGGCGAATTCAGGAGGGCGTAGGGGGCGTGCACCACCCCTCCCCTATTTACCAGACAAACAGGAGGAAGAATAAGAGGAGGAAGGAAGAAGGAAGTAACAGACAAAAGAAGATGGGAAGACGCTTACATTTGGTTGAAATTCATGACGACATTGACTCAAACTGCATATTAGATGCTTCAAAGATTCAAAAAATTTCTGGAGGAGCCCCGAACCCCTCTTACGCCCCCCTTCCGTTCAAGGTGTCTGTTCCGCCTATACCTCTATCTGTACGTATCAACAAGCACTTTAATTCTATTAGTATATGTAATTAAAGTCATAAAAGTAAACATCACTTCTAATTTCCACGTGCGAAAACCGCGGAGCCGGAGATAATACCTCTTATAATGAAGATGGGAACAACTTCACCTCTACACTGAGCGAGAACTTCCGTTCCTACCGATCTCATCTCCTGCGGAGCTCGAGGATCGGAAGTTGTCAATACAGTGTTTTCATTAGCTTCACTGCAACCGCGTAACAGGTATTACATGCGTCGCCTCGGCCGATGGCGGTCAAGGAACCCTGCTAATAAACAATGTTATGCCTTTAATAATTGCATAATTTATGCAGCCCAGTAGGACTTCCCGGTGCTGTTGAACTCCTCGGCTTCGCGCTCCGAGATGAGGAAAGAAGACTGGGGCCGGCGGCTCCAAAGCCTCAGGCTGTAGAGAGCTGAGCTTGGATCGAATTTAATGTAAAGATAGAAAAAAATGGCGAAAGCGTGAATGTAATTTTTTCTTGGTGAGCGTTTCAAGAATTATAAACTTTTAATTGTGTCATTTCTCTGATAATCTCAACTTTCTCAAGTCATACGAACTATCTGATGTTGATCGCTTATAAGCATTCCATTAGGTTGGTTCATTTTCGTGCGTCTTCATTTTTTTCGACCAAAAAAAATACAGTGAGTTTGAGTACTACAAGAGGCCTCCCTAACCTTCCTTAAAGCGCATCTATAGAGCCACGACTCTCTTCCATGTTGATTGAATTATATATGTAGTTGGACAGAAACCACCCGCAATAGATATAATTTATTTTCCAATCGGATGTGTACAAACTAACCAACATCTTTGTATCCCCAGCAAAAAAAACTCTCCAAGTGCTTTTGGATATTCTTGTAACAAGGTTGAGTTCATTTTCTTCCTCATGATAAAAGTAACTTAGCGCTCTCGCAAACCCTCTCGCACCCAAAATGTTCCCTGAAACTATAGAATACCGTATTCATACAGGCAGAATTCCAAGGTTTATTTTCTTTACACCGCGTTTAAGTCTCCAAGCCATTCGCTTGAACTGACAAGCGCAGCGGTAGTAACATGTGCCATGTATTGACCCATCTGACATAGCACGTTGAAACAGAAACCTCCATGGCCAAGGAGGTAGCCATAGACATATCCCTCAAATGATGGACATAGCAACACGCATAGCCGTACAGTATGGACACATGCATAGCCTTGCAGAATAGACATAGTTATAGACGTAGCCATTAATAATAGAACTAGAAAACCACAGACTCAGGGACTTCCGATCCAGGATAGGTCTTACTTTGGATCCAAGATAGGAAGAATTTCACATATTTTGACTGATTCCGAAACTTCAATTTTCCAGGGATTCACGACGAAGTTTAGATTGATGAGAAATTAGACAACATGATCTGGGATGCTTCGGTCATGTGCGACAACTGTGACGGTCAACTCGTGCTCGAAGTGTTTGGACCACCCGCTCCGGCCTCGTTTCCTCCTGCTGTTTTAATTCCGCTGCATTTTCGGCTTCTGCCGTTTTTAATTTGATTCCCTTCGTGTTCCGGTCAGTGCATCTGTATCGTCATGATTGGAACTGCGCCTCCTGGGGTGGGTGGTTGACCCCTCGCCGCGGCCGGGCCTTCTCTGCGGATTGGGTCGCGGTCAATTTATTCGTTCAAAACCCGAGAAGTCGACCAGAAGCAGTTCCCACTTGGTAATAATGACGACTGTAATTTTTAAAATATTCTTTGTCCTTTATTATTCTTTATATATTTATATTAAAATATTCATTATTCTATATTTATATATTCTTATAAATATTCGTCTATTCTTATTATACACCGAGAGAAAAAAAGCACAGTTATGTTGCCGTTACAACGGTAGTAATATCACACGGGATTCCCCGGTAGTAGAACCGTGGATTTTGATTCTTGTAACGATGAGCACGGTGATGTGACCGTGTTTATTGTAATACAGGGTGATCCAAAAGTCCCTTCCACCCCCTCTAACTTTTTACCTAATTGAGATAAACATTTGAAACTTGGGGGACATTCCTAGGTCAAAGGGAGCTACTTTTTGGCCCCCCTAAAATTTTCAGGGGGCCCCCCTTGGGGGGGCAACGGCCCCCAACTTTAAATTTTCAAATGGGAAGACCCCCTTTGTGATAGCTTATTCGAAAGAGCATAAAAAAAGAAAACTTTTCGCGCAAACCCGAAGTCAATATCTCAAACTGTTTCAAAATGGCGGCCGGTTAAAGTTCAAAATGGCCGAAAATTGGCACCTCTGCTATTTGCACATGGATTTGCGCGAAAATCGGTATGTTGGGGTATTTTGACACGAGAAAAACGAATTTGACGTTAGATTTTCAAAAAACTGAAATTTCCAAAATGGCCGCCGGTTAAAGTTCAAAATGACCAAAAATTTATTTTTTTATAAATCTAAAAGTTCAAGTTTGTTTATCTTATGCCAAAATACTCTCAAATTCCAAGTTTTAGGCAAATCCATCAGGAAAAAACCAAGGTGAAAATTTTCGGCCATCTTAAACTTTAACCGGCGGCCATTTTGAAAATTTCGGTTTTTTGAAAATCTAACGTCAAATTCGTTTTTCTCGTGTAAAAATACCCCTACATACCGATTTTCGCGCAAATCCATCGACAAATAACCGGTGTGAAATTTCGGCCATTTTGAACTTTAACCGGCCGCTATTTTGAAACGGTTTGAGATATTGACTTCGGGTTTGCGCGAAAAGTTTTCTTTTTTTATGCTCTTTCGAACGAGCTATCACAAAGGGGGTCTTCCCATTTGAAAATTTAAAGTTGGGGGCCGTTACCCCCCCAAGGGGGGCCCCCTGAAAATTTTAGGGGGGCCAAAAAGTAGCTCCCTTTGACCTAGGAATGTCCCCCAAGTTTCAAATGTTTATCTCAATTAGGTAAAAAGTTAGAGGGGGTGGAAGGGACTTTTGGATCACCCTGTATTACTGTGGGCACAGACATACTATTATGAGCATGGTTATGCTACTGCGCTCATCAATAATGTTACCAAAATTCACGGTTCCACTACCGTGGAATCCCGTGTGACATTATTACCGTGGTAACCGCGTCGAATAACCGTGTTTTTTTTCTCGGTATAATATTATTTTATTAGAATCAAACTGAACTTCGAAGTTGATTTTTGGTAATAAGAAATAGGGTTTCGCATATAATATGAAATACTGATTTGGATGAATAATAGCCTCTGGCTTTCAAAACTACGTGTTGATTTTACAAAATACTCGTCGCAGTTCTGTCAAAGTCTCGAACAATCATTTAAAGAATTTGCCAGACTTGTTGGACCAATACGTTTGAAAAAAATAGTTCACATTTTGATTACTCCAAAGAAACTCCTCGTTGATACCTTCCGAGAAAGATTAAATTCAGATTTTCTGAGAGGATCAAACATCACTAACATTCAAAATTACCAAAACTTGTGTAGGCCTAAACAAATTCATAATCAAATACAAATCATTTCCTTTTAAAATTAGTATTGCTTTGGAAACAAGTTGATTGGTCATCGTTCAGAATACGCAACGCTGAATTCCGGATTTTTCAACCCCTTTTCCGCCTCCCCCCTCGTTTCAAAATGACAAAGAGATCTGGAGCCTATATTAAGATGATCAATTTTACTGTATGTTTGCACGAACTTTCAATCCAATGTATACACCGTTACAAATGACGTTCTTGACAAAACCCGATTTTTCCTAAGCGCTGAATGTTTATCAGTTCCTTTCTGTCCTCCTGACGTCATTCCTTACAGTTAGTTCTGACCCAGTTCTCCTGTTAGTTCTATACGAGCAGGTCAACGGCAACATAAAAAATCCACAACAAATTTGTGCAACATCCCACCCCTCCTTTCCTCAAAGGCTGGAAGCTCTTAAAATACCATCATCCGGCTTGCGTCACTCTCATCACCAGGCCAAAATCCACGGGACGTCACCGGATTAGCGCGCGCAATCCGAAACGACTTAAACACCGAACGTTGCCAGGTTGTCGACGGCATTTGACTAACATTCAAATACGTTTGTTGCGTCACAAAATACCCTAAAATTTGCAAATTGGACGTATTTCTGCCGAACGGAAGAATGTGCATTGTGACGTGAGCCCTATCATGCATATCTTGTTATGGGTCTCACGGCTCATGACTTAAGGCACGTTATTCCGTTTGGTAGAAATACGTTAAATTCTTAGGTTGCCCAAAAAATATCTTAATTTAAAAATAAATTTATTCTGATTTCTCGACCAAGAGATGGGCACAGAGCTGCCTTTCATCCCCGGAGTATCAAGTGATCTCTCTCATCGCCATCATATTTTACTAATTTAGAGGCCAGACAAACAAGGTCACGGCCCTTGTCAGAAGTTGGAAGAAGAAGAAGAAAAATCAATTTCCAAAATCAAATACTTAGTTGGCTTAAACTTACACCTTCGTAGAGAGAAAGAAAAAAAAATGAAGGAAGTGTAGGTAAATTTTCGCTTGCTAGCTGTAGATTACCGGGAAGCGGTTCAGGGAAAAATCTCACTTGCGAAGTTGGGAAAAACGTCGACTTAGTTAATAATATCCTTGTCGAGTCCTAAGAGCGACACAGAGAGAAGAAGAATAAATTTTGTTGTTTTATTTAACGGGGAAAAAGCCCAGAAATTTCATTCCTGCGATTCGCACTTGGGACAAAACCCATGAAATGTCCCGTAGAGACAAGCCCAAAATGGACGCTTGATCTCCTCAATGTGTTTTAAATATGACCCGAGAAGGGAACCTTTAAAGGCGCGAGCGTCCTCCGCACTGGAAAAAAAAACACATTGAATCTAGAGTCCAGATTCTTAAAAACATCGACAAGAAAAAATACTCTTGATTTAATCAAATTTAAGCTTAAATCAAAAACGAAGCCTCTTAATTTGAGCGGATTTCCTTTAGATTTAAGCTTAAATCTGCTTGAATCAAGAGTCCTTTTTCTTGTCAATGTTTTCAAGAGTCTGGACTCTAGATCCAATGTGTTTTTTTTCCAGTGCGAGGGTTGGGCTGAGTAGGGGCCAAGGACGTTACCCTCATTGCTACATGAGTATGGGTACTCTATCAATTTCTATATTTTTGGTACTATTTTGAACAGATAAAAACTGGTGAAATCTGGCGTCGAAGCGCTGTTGCGGGCGGATCAATTTCATCGCGGCCGCATCAAAAATCCATCTTCCGTCGATCCGTCTTCTGTCATAACAAGGCAACGATTTATCCGACGTGCCTCAAACTGAATCGTTTCCGAGGCGTCCGACCGAGCGCCACGCTCGCTTTTCGGCCGGTTTTCATTCCGTGTGTAATTATTTAAATATCAGCTCCAGCCCGTCGAATCCAAGCAGGGCGAAGGTGAGAAGTACAGTGCACCGCTTACGACTTTTTGAGCGTTAGTGCCAAATGGTCATTACCGATGCGGTATCGACTATTTTGGTGGTTTAATGGTTCTTTAAATTATAGCTACGATCAGTTCGGGACGAAAGGTCAGACTTAAATTGGACCGCGTTTAGCAGAAAGGAACCAAGCGACATCAACTATTGCCAAATATAACGGGGTAAATTAATTTTTTACAAAAGAACTTTAGTGCAGATTCCTTTTAAAATGTTAAGGAATTTGCATCATACGATGCAGATCACTGAAAAACAAGCTGCTGGTTCCAACACTACTGTGTTGGAGAGCTCGCCTTCGTGAAACTATTAACATGACAAATTTTTCACACCGCAATAAATAAACTGAATCATTAATAAAACAGAAGATAAGAGTGAGATAAGACAAAATACAATAGAAAAATGGTACAACGAAATTTATTGTAAAGNACGGGGTAAATTAATTTTTTACAAAAGAACTTTAGTGCGGATTCCTTTTAAAATGTTAAGGAATTTGTATCATACGATGCAGATCACTGAAAAAAAAGTAGCTTGGATCAAGCATGATAATTCTTGAATATGCCGCCAAGAATTTTCTTCATCTTGCTTTAAGCTGACTTTTTCCTGATTCAAGAAAAATAAATGCTCGGGTTAAGCAAACAAGTAGCTTATATTAACCAGCAAAATTCTTGATTTAAGAAGAAACACTTCTTGGCGGCAAATTTAGGATTTTTTTCCCAGTGATAATTCACTGAAATTTGCACAAATATATCCGCACAACAGTTTTCATGTAAAAAGTTAAATTGCTCACTTAAATTTGGCAATAGCTGATGTGGCTTGGTTCGTTTCTGCTTACCGCGGTCCGATTAAACCCGGCTGGTGGTAGGTGCAATTCAGTCGCTAGGCGTGAATGATCGATCATCGATGTTCCCTCATTTGAAGCTGTGGTAAAGAATCGATTATTCAGGTGTTCGTTGCATACATCCTGATCATCGATCCTTTTTGATAGGTGTATAAATGGTAGATCCATCGATACATCGCAAAAAACACGCCACGCCACCGGTGCAAGTGGACGATATTCGAGAGCAGGAGAATGATCGAAAGAAGATGAACTTCTCGGCATTCATTCAGATTCAAAACCACTATTTCGGCAGCCGCATTGAAGATAATTATCGTGGCTTCTCAAAGAAGAAGAATTCTTGGCAGAGTTCAACGGCCGTAAGTATTCATAGGTATGCCTAAAAAAATTAAATTTGTTGCTGTTACTTACGCAATTAACTAAATATTTCCCACGCTAACACGCGGAAAAAACAACAACAGAGGAACATCATGGAAATGTCGCCCATCATAATTTCTTTTTTAGATTATTTGTACTCATAGAGACACTAGGTGTCAGTTTCAGTGTTTAAAACTATTAAACGTACGTGACACAATAAGTAAAAGAAATCGGTGCGCTCACGATGGCAATGCCGGATTCTAGGTCTTACCTACTTTTTGAGTCTTATTGTTAGCCACGATGTTACTTTTGTGATAACAAAAAAACTGGTCAATCGCGCTAATCACAGAATCGGAATTGGATGTTTCAAGCTTACGAATTGGCGGTGCGGTGGCGTTTGCGGATTCTAAGAATCGGGTGGCGTTTGCGGATTCTCATATTTTGACGGTGGCGATTGCGGACAGGCGGAACAGGGCCGGTGGACTTTGCGGACCAGAGAATTTCGGCGGTGGCGATTGCGGACGGAGGGGTAGGCACCTACATATGCTGCCCCCCACCCCTGCGCTGTATATTAAAGAGGAAAATTACCGGAGAGGCTCTGAATTCCTTTTCGTGGATGTAGAATGAAAAAAATATTAGTATTAAACGTTAGTATTATGTTAGTATAAAAACATATGAGCAGTGAATATACAGTAAATTTTTAAAAACGGCATATCAAAAATCGCAAGAAACTGAAAAATCCTCAGTTTCAGTCCATTTTTAGGATGAAAAACATGTTGTAAATTCTAGTCCAAAATTACTGAAAGTCAAAAAATTACATACGAAAAATGAAAACACATTTTAATTAAAGTCAAAAAAAGAAAAAGAAGTCAAAAAATTAGAATGTGTTTTCATTTTTCGTATGTAATTTTTTGACTTTCAGTAATTTTGGACTAGAATTTACAACATGTTTTTCATCCTAAAAATCGACTGAAACTGAGGATTTTTCAGTTTCTTGCGATTTTTGATATGCCGTTTTTAAAAATTTACTGTATATTCACTGCTCATATGTTTTTATACTAACATAATACTAACGTTTAATACTAATATTTTTTTCATTCTACATCCACGAAAAGGAATCCATAGCCTTTCCGGTAATTTTCCTCTTTAATATACAGCGCAGGGGTGGGGGGCAGCATATGTAGGTGCCTACCCCTCCGTCCGCAATCGCCACCGCCGAAATTCTCTGGTCCGCGAAGTCCACCGGCCCTGTTCCGCCTGTCCGCAATCGCCACCGTCAAAATATGAGAATCCGCAAACGCCACCCGATTCTTAGAATCCGCAAACGCCACCGCACCCGAATTGGCGACCAATAATTCGACTTCAAACGCCTTTCTACAACCGATATTAACGATGGTATCGCTCATCGAAAAACACGCCGTATGACGTCATCCACCGCGGTAGTGCTTACAATGGTTCCTTCCACCTTGGTTTATCCATCTACGATGCACACATTCGCCAGTTTTTCTGACGTAAAACACGGATGAAACCAGGGTAGAACAAATCGCAAGGTATGCACCACCGCGATGGATGACACCATAGGTCGTGTATTTTGAAAGGCTGGATTTTATCTCCGTTGGAATTGGACGAAAAAACTTTGTGTTGGACCGATCTTGTTAAGTTTTGCTGATCTGAAATCTAAAAAAAATCAAAACGCATCGAAGCCCCGAAGCGCAATTAACCCGTTGTATTGGCCTCGAAATAAATGTTGCCGTGGAAGTAACGCGGTAACCACGTCTAGAGAAGGAAGTGGACCAGGGATCCACTAGAGCATTATGTATAAGGGCGATGATTCCTTAAATTAAAAATGCTTGGTTGTTTCGTCTAGTGCCACTACTAGGAGAGCAACTGAATTAAAAATAAGCTTAGGTGCAATCAATACAAACAAAGACGGATAGACAACATTACTCTTGAAGGAACTTACGTTTTGGGCACATTTTCAAAACAAGGTTTGATACCTTAAATTTCTATATGCGCGCACGGTAGCTTTTAAAGATGCGCCTGGAAATTTCTTCCTTCTTGCAAAATGCAGTCCACGTGAAATAATTATAAAGGAAAGCATCTTGTTGCACTGATAGGTTTGTAACAGCATCTAAATAACCAGGGTTTACGCGATAAAAGTTTCTATTGAGAGAGAGCAGGGCCGGATTTACCTACTTGCCGCCCATGGGCGTATTTTGCCGCCCCTTTCTCGTTCGTTTCGAACATCGACAAAAACCATCAAGTGAACAATCCGGAGGGGGAAAGGTGCATAAGACGCGTTTACATGTGTTGAAAACATTATTTTGCGAAAGCCCTGTCAGCACTACTGGCAAAAGTTCATGGAACTTTGCGCGAAAGTTAAGTTCCGTAAACATATCTCTGTGTGGACAAGGCCTTCCGTTTATGGGAAATGAACCACAAAATTATGAAAGACAAAGCACAAATGTGGTTTAATAAGTTTAACTTCTGCCTCCGCGCCACGCTGGCCGCACTGTGTTTGATGCAATGCGTGAAGTATTCATGCAGTCTTGTAGGCGCTGTGCGTTTCACGTCGACCGCTGCTGACCGCGTCGTGTTTGACGCATTGCATGAAGTATTCATGCAGTCTTGTAGGCGCTGTGCGTTTTACGTCCGTCGACCACTGCTGACGCACTAAGTTTGACGCAATGCGTGAAGTGTTCATGGGATCGCGTAGGCGCTAATATGTCTTACATGCCGACCGCTACGCCGAGGGCTTCTCCTTTTCATCTCAAGTCCTCGTCATCATAGTCTTCTGCGCCGCACCGCTCCAGGCCAAATTACGTGTTTGGTTTCTCCCTTAACCCGACTAATTAAAGGCGCTGTCTCTTGTATCACCGAAAGACGACAAAATAAGAACTTACTATACTCTTTGGAAATGAAAGATTTTGTCGCCTTTTCTCGTTTATAATTTATTTCTTAATCCAATTTTTTTTCATACCTAAATTTGAAAAATTGCAAAATTTGCCGCCCCCTAAATTTGCCGCCATGGACCGCGGCCCATGTGGCCACCCCCTTTAAATCCGGCCCTGTGAAGGAGGGATGGTTGCTTCTTTTGAACTCGGTCAAGTAGGGATTTAAAAGAAAATTAATAGGTTTTCTTATGCTTGCTATGAAAATTATGTGGCAACAGAGCATAAATAGAGGGATCACAAATAATTATAGTTATAATACGCGACAACTCAGGCTGTTTGACCGACAGACCCATCGAAAGGTGCCCTGAACTCCCGTCTCTTGTGCAAGATACCAACGCAACGCACGTAAACATAAACGGAGAGATGCGACTTTGTCGACGGGACAGGGTACTGCTAGCATAAATGCAGACGCAGAACTGCCAAATCGCAAGCCAGACTAAGAATTTACGACACCGTAAGTAGACGTAAATCGGCTTACGCTATTTGCTAGAGATGTTTGTTTGATCAAGCTTCTTGTATTCAATTTGTTGCTTTTATTTCATACTTTTGGGTATTATATTCCTCCTAACTTGAAGAACAAAAGACCGTGGCAGCTAGGCGCTGGGAGTGAATATTTTTCATCGATGTCTAAAAAGGAACATTTCTCCTTTCGTACAAGTTGAAACGCTGGTTTCAAAAACTTATGCCTTTTTCGATCATTCAAAATCAGGTATTCATTAGTCGGTGGTGATCTTGCGACTTTTCAAACGTAGTTAAGAATTGGAGGTTTAAAACTTGTGAGCTTTATGAGCTGCCCAACCTACCATAAATATGCGCACAAATGCTTGAAAAAATATAAATACACACTCGGTCACATTTTTCAGTGTTCCACTTCACATTAATTGAGTGATGTCTCGGTTGAAAATCAATACACTGGGGAAAAAAACACATTGGACTTAGAGTCCAGACTCTTGAAAACATTGACAAGAAAAAGGACTTTTGATTCAATCAGATTTAAGCTTAAATCAAAAGGAAATCCGCTCAAATTAAGAGGCATGGTTCTTGATTTAAGCTTGAATCTGATTGAATCAAGAGTATTTTTTCTTGTCGATGTGTTTAAGAGTCTGCACTCTAGATCCAAGGTGTTTTTTTTTCCAGTGTAGTTTTGCGTGTTATGTTTCCTCAGTTGAATTTATCGTTTGAGAGATGAAGAGTTGCATCGGACAGTGATATCTAATTTAACTAACAATAAGCCGTCGTTTTTTCTCTGAATATCAATTTTTGCCTCATTCGTGAAATTCTGTGTTATCATACTAAGTGGCATCATAGCGCAAGCACATACCAGAAGAACTCTATGATGATGGGGTCAATCGGCGAGGTTTTATATAACTACCTACCGGGCTCGAGCTGATCTGACGGCTCATTACGGCGCAAGTATGGGGTCATCCCGCCTGAATCTACTCGAAAGCCTCCAACCCATCTCCCTCGCACCATTAAGTTCCAAACTCTTGCTGTCCCGGTGTTCTTTCGCAGAAAGGATTAAGCGTGTAAGAACTTTAGGTCATAAGGAACGATTCCAAAAGTCATCAGGTAAATTCACCTCAACGACGGTGCCAAGACGATTTTCTGGTAAGGAATATGGTACCGACGAATGAAGTTTTATTTAAGAGTACACTGGAAAAAAAACACATTGGATCTAGAGTCCAGACTCTTGAAAACATTGTCAAGAAAAAATACTCTTGATTCAATCGGATTTTTGCTTGAATCAAAGCGAAATCCGCTTTAATTAAGAGGCTTGGCTCTTGATTTAAGCTGGATTCTAATTGAATCAAGAGTACTTTTTCTTGTCGATGTTTTTAAGAGTCTGGACTCTAGATCCAATGTTTTTTTTTTTTTTTTTTTTTTTTTTTTTTTTTTTCCAGTGTATAGGGTGCCGACAAATAAGGTTTTATTTGACGGTCTAGTACCGACAAATAACGCCTCATAAAAATGTTGAGCAAAATTATCGATCCACTTGATGGAGTGAAGAGGCGTTTAAATGAAATATGCAGCGAGAGAAGATGCCTGAGTAACGCTCAACTGGAAATAAAAACTCGATACGCGCCGAGAATGGGACAAAAATGCAAGATGATTCCATTCATGATCTGCCCGCAAGAAAATAAGGCGGATTAAGGATCATTTACATTCTTAAAGTAATCAGATTATCTTAGAATGAGCGATTGTTTTCATAAATGAGCGATTTTAATCATCTTGAGCTTGCGTGTTAACATCGTTGCCTATAGTTTAGTTCTACGTTTTTTCAGGATTGGACGAACACCTGTAGTGGAATATCTGCTCTTAAATCACTTTGCTTTGGAAAAAAAAGAAAGAAAGATAAAAAAAAACACGAAGACTACTACGTTCCAGCATCCAATGCATTGCTACTGAGTTTTTTATTAATCTTTTGGTCAGCATGCATTATTGCATTATAATTGATGAAAATAAATGAACGCCAAAGCCAAAGGTGTGATTTTTTCAACCAATCGTGGTATTTTCACTTCTGCGAAATAGAGATCGTGCAAATACAAATTATACTAATTCTACAAGGAGAACCGTAGGAAAACGGGGGAAAATTATCACTTCATCAATTAATTTTATCTGCAGCGAAAAATTAAAAATCTTCTCGCGTTGGCATCACTCGAAATTAGGTAAAGAACAGATTTATGGGTTGGTTTTCTTCACTACTGCGCGTTGAAGTCTCTGTGCATTCACTTCAATAAAGTACGCCATCGCTTTAAGAAAACTTCGCCTTGAACCTAGGCAAAATCGTTCAAACTTACCAAGCTTTCCCAAGTGAATAAGATTCAAAATGAATTAGGAAACTGAATCAGTGAAATTAGTCGAAAGAAACGGAGTCTCACAATCAGCAAGAAAACGCAAACCTCCTGATGAGGAAAGATTTAATCAAAGCACACTAATAGAAAACCAAAGGCAATCCATATTTCATACGCCCTATTTGGCAACACTTGGTGGCCGGCAGGTAATGAAATCCTCGTGGTCAACTCAGGTGCGAAAACCGCGAATGATATCGCGATATCAGTGCCGGTGACCGCGTGCGCATCAATTTGCGGAGTATTCATTAAATGAAAGCTTCGATTACATTGCACCGCATTGCATACAACGCGTTTCAAAAATCCGAACATTTTAGAGTCTCTCAGTGATAAAAATTACACAATTTTGATGAGACAGTGTAGATGATGGGCAAAATTACACGGAAGAAAAAGTGTGAGGGGTTATCCCCTAAAATTGCGGTACTGCTGCAGACTATCCAGGGCCGGATTTACATTTTTTGCGACCTAGGCTTAACTTAGGGTGGCGCCCCTAAAAGGGGGCGCTCTCGTGGGGGGAGGGGGGTCCCAGACGCCCCTCCCCTCCAGATCAGAAGAAGGATGTTAGGTGTCCGGAAACTGTTCAAATTCACCTTTAAAAGAACACCTTTGTCAACCACAACGTAGACATTTTTAATAAGTCACGTTTTTTAATAAATTCTCAAAAATTTTGCGCCCCTCAAAATGTTGCGCCCTGAGCTATAGCCTAGGCAGCCTATTAGTAAATCCGGCCCTGAGACTACCTAACTTTTTTGGATGATATGGACAGGAGAAAACAATATACACAAAGGGAAGGTAGAGGTTAGAGATTAAGTCCCAGCTTGGACATTATTTCCAATAAATTAATTGTGGCAGTACTCCAAAATTAGGTTACTAATACAAATGTTGCGGTACTATATCCCAACTTGAGTTGCTGCACCGCAAAAATTAATTGGAAATGTCCAAGTTGGGACTTAATCTCTAACTTTTCTTTCCGTGTATGTTTACTTGTTTTCTTACACGGAATTCCATGAAACGATTAATGGGAATCATTGATACAAATCTGAAGGAAGAACAAACAGGCACCGGAAAAAAATCATACGCGAATGTAGTAATGAAAATTAATAAGAAGATGGCAAAAAATGACTTGATAAACTATCCAAAAGGATCGAGGAATGAATGGAGCTTGCGCGGCGAAAATCTTAGAAATTCAACGTATTTCATAGTTTTTTTTAGCTCACTGACTACCGACCGCGAGGCAAGTTCCGAGCCTCTCAACTCCACCAGCACTGTCGCCAGTTCCTCCGTATTATTTAAGTTTTATCTATATTTTAAATACTTACGCTACTCTACAAATTGTTGGATCTAAGTCACTGAGTACCTGACTAAAATTAATTCAAATATTGAGCCTGATTATCAGAAAAATTATTAAAAAATATAGAACCTTTCAGGGTTGAGTTTGAGCGTTCGCAGTTCTTCCAAGTTCACAACCCTTAATTGATGCTTGAAATAACTGAATGTTCCGTTCTTAAGGAGCGTTTCTTTTTGTGACAAAAACTCAGGTCAGCTTACCTGAAACAAAAACAAACAAAAAAATAATTAAAATTACGATTAAAAAGTATTATTTTTGCTGCCGAATTTTACACCGATTTATACATGAAACATGACTGCGGCTCTGTTATCAAGCTCCTCGGCTGCTTTATAGTCGATGAAACGGTTCGGCTTCGACTTTCAATGAGCCAACTTAACATTTTTTCCCGATTTTCAAGTCGCGTACACTGGAAAAAAAACACATTGGATCTAGAGTCCAGACTCTTAAAAACATCGACAAGAAAAAGTACTCTTCATTCAATCGAAATCTAGCTTAAATCAAGAACCGAGCCTCTTAATTTAAGCGGATTTCGTTTTGATTCAAGCAACAATCCGATTGAATCAAGAGTATTTTTTCTTGTCAATGTTTTCAAGAGTCTGGACTCTAGATCTAATGTGTTTTTCTTTTCCAGTGTAGTGCGTCAGTGCGTACCTTCTTGAGAGACACATTACAGCTCAAATTGCATTCAGCTCTTATCCGTTTCTGTCTAGACACGGCGCTAACAATAATTCCGAACATCGTGCAACACACGGCTGAAAATTACAAGAGGCACATTTAGCATCTACGTTGTCTGGGAGTGTGTTCGTATCGTCCCCTCATAATTGCTGCTTCAATAGCGTGTCGATTAACCAGATCGGCTGGACGCCCGAACACACCTCTAAGCCGGAGGCATTCGTTGTCCGCAGCACGGATCGTAAATCTTAACCCCTTGCACCCCTCTCTCGCTGGATCGCTTACATTTTTATCGGAGTCAAGTACCTGTCGTAGGCTTGTAACGTGCTAACTGACACAGTTAAAGGTGTAACGCGGCTGCAAGTATGAGAACGAGTCGAGTTTTATGTGCCCCCCGCTGGAGCTCGCTCTTGAGCACTAGGGGGCGTAAAATACGAAGCCTGAATGGACGACTGCGAGGGAAATTCGAGAACTTCGTGATCTAGCGACTCAATTTCCTTAAAATTTTGCGAATAATGATGCAGCAGCTAAATGAATTTTTCATAGCTAAAAAAAAATGTGATTATACACGGAGAAAATTAGATTCCTTAAAACACAATATAAAACCCAAAACAAAGCATTAGTCAACAATAATTATTTTAAAAGCGCATTATTGCTGGGTTTCAACGTGCCAATAGTTAATTGTTTGGATTAAATACTGACAAGGCAAAAGTTAATTAGTTATACTGCCGTGCGCTAGGGAGGAACGCCGTATGAACACTAGAGTTGTCAAAATTCCTCCAATCAAAAACTCATTTTTAAAACGAGTCATGAGTATTTGCTATTAAAATATTTTGATAGTTTAGATCTGATGCGCATAAAATTCCTTACAAAACTTCAGGGAAAATATTCACAGATTTCTCCGAAAGTCGTATTTTAACATTGAAAATTGGGCAAAGTGTAAAGGCTCATGCGGCGTTTTTCCTGAGCACACCGGAAAGAACACATTGGAGCTAGAGTCCAGACTCTTGAAAACATTGACAAGAAAAAATACACTTGATTCAATCGGATTTAAGCTTAAATAAAAAGAAAATCCGCTTAAATTAGAAGGCTTGTTTCCTGATTTAAGCAAAAATCCGATTGAATCAAGAGTATTTATTCTTGTCGATGTTTTTAAGAGTCTGGCTTCTAGATCCAATGTGTTTTTTTCCCGTGCACGGCAGTTTAGTTTGGAACACCAAAGTTCTCAGATTCTTTTAATCCATTGTCTTAAAACTTAGGAGTAGTGACTGCTACAGAGTTCACTCATACTCTTTATGACGGATAAAGCTCGGTCGTGCTTCATTATTGTAACTGTTTGGATAAATCGTGGTTCTCCGGCTAATAATGTCTCCATTTCAGTTCGCATTAGCCGATCGGACTTGTTATTTGTGCGGCAATCCATCATGATTATTAGAATAGTCGTGGTTTTCTTGCGAATAATGTCTCAATTATTATTGCCGGCACCGACAGCCGTTTCGTATTCGCATATTATAACTCTCACACTTTGACCTTCCAGTTCCGTTTTAAAGTCGTGAGGATTATGGTTGGCTGAATTAGCAGATCGATATCCGATTGTTTTACGACGAAAAACGAGCACTGGAAAGAGAACTCGTTAAATTAATGTCGTTATGAGTTGTGCAGACCAAGGAGAACCTTACCTTGAAGTAGCTAACATAGAAGTCGATCGATCGGAATAGGCCGAATTATAAGATATGGCTGTATAAAATTCGGAATAACACTTTCCTGACTGAATGGATTCACCTATACTGTGTGTTTCCTAACACTAGATTCCGTGCACTGAAAAAAAAATCCGGCTGTGAAAGTCATCATTACGGACTATATGGACATACTGTCCATATTCCAGGCTCAGTGGCCGAAAGTACCGGGTGTACAACCCTGAATAGTCGAATCTACGGCTCTAACACCCGGAACCGTCGGCTTCTGCGCCCGAAACGGGCGGTGTGTCTTCACAGCCCAAAACTTTTTTTCCAGTGTGAGGATTTTGATTATTCGCGACAGAGCTTGTGCATCGTGTTTTGAGACCAAATGCAATTTCTACTTTGTTCCGAGGGGGGATCACTTTGCCACATAGAGCAGCTGATCGGTCCAAATATGCACCACTGTATGATGAGGTTCTCAGTTCGACTCATATCCTTGGTTATAGGATGCTACAAACCTTCTTGATTCGGAGAGTTACCTACCTTTTCCCTGCCTTTTTTGGGCCACTTCTTAGAAACTGGTGCAAAAATTAGTTTTCCCTCAAAATATTTCAGGAACGGAAAGGAAACGGAGGTAAATAAAAACTCTCCATGGCCAGCTTAAGAAGTTAAACCAAATAGGCCGAAACAGTGTTCGAAACTCACCTTTGAGTTTTAGGAGCCATGTGGCGCATCAAGCCCGATTTTTAGGCGCCATTAAAATTTTTTTAGGGGCCAAATTGACTTTTTGCCTGTATATTACCGCGCATTTAGTGAAAAGTTAGACGCAAGATGTTTTCGTAACAGTAGCGGTAACTTGGGGAGGACAAAAGCACTAAGAATGAAATCGTGAAGAATAGAAAAACCAAGCTATCACTTGTAGTGCTGAAAATTCTGAGTTGTTTCAATTCAAATAGATTTGTTTTTCGCTCTTTATGTGACTTCCTGTGAAAATAAAGATTTTTAGGGGGCAATTTTTAGGGGCCACGTTGGCGCAGAGCCTTCATTTTTCAGGCGCCATGGCCGATTTTTTAGGCGCATTTGGCTCGTTGGCGCCTGAGAGTTTCGAACACCGGGCCGAAATTAAGCCCTATGATCCCAGATAGTTCTACACAGAAGATCCGGAGTAGAGAAGAATGGATCTGTTTCTAAATGGACAATGCTCGAGCGAGCTCTATCTTAGGTCCTAATTATTACGGCATATGATTGGGAACCGACGACTGAACTTTTTTCATAAAAACGTGACCAACGTTTTCGGACATGAACTTTTATAAACTATCTAACCTCCAGGATAAAAAAGGGCTCCGAGCCAAGGATCGGAGAGTTCAGTGTGCTCTCCTCCTCAGTAACTATGCACGAAATCATCATCAAGCAACGGTCGATTGTTCGAACTCTTCTTGGCCCTGAAGGAAGGAAGCCGAAGATGTTCATCTGAATGCCTGGTAACGAGATTAGTATGGAAATAATCGAAGTAATGAGGGGTTCTCGGGCAGCAAGGCCACATTTCCTCAGTCAGGCTTATCATTCGAACTATCATTTCATAAATGAATTCGAATAAAACTACAGATCCTGATTAACTTGGCAACCTCAAAGATGCACTTGTTATCCCGAAAACAAACTAATTACACATTGCTTCGGGAGAGAAGCTGGAGCGAAAGGATGCTGACGGGTCGCGCGACCCCCCTACAGCGCTGCCGAATTTTTGTTTTGGTGCATTCATTCTCGAAGGACAATGCATTCGACTAAATCGGGGGAAAATACAAAGATGGAACATCGAAAAAACGCACAGAGAAACCCTCGTTTGTCCCGTGAAATTGGATGGTATTATAGAATAGTGCTATAGATTCACGAATTTCACTAATCAACGAAGAAATCAAAACCAGAGATAACAAAAAATTAAGTTAAACAAAATACACTCCAACGAAATATTGTGCAAGAATGAGGGGAGAAAATTGTAAGCTCAGACAGGTGCATTAATTGGATTATTCAGCTGGGGGTCCCGCTGAAAGATTTGGCTTTTAAATCCAACCACTTATTTGATCAGTATTTCTGGTTTTATCGTCACTTTAGGAGGGAACCGAATTAAGCGGCTAATTTTATATTTTCGGGAGCGAAAATTTTGAATTTAATAAATCTAATATAAATTATAACCTTTAACACTTCTTCTTCTTCTTCTATTGGTTTATTGGCTTATAACCTTTAACTCTCTTATTGGCAGATTTTGAACTTTTAATGGCTCCTCATTGTGTTCTGCGTGTAATTTTCAAGAGAAAATAAATATTACGATCCTAGTTTTCTAACCATGTCTAACTATCTATTACGAAATTGCTTAAATTTAAAATACCTGGAAAAATGCATGAAGTAATAATTTAGTTTGACTGCGGATTTCCTGGGCGCTTGGCAACTTTCGAGGGCATCCCGGCGAGAATGCCCGGCGGCGGAGGGCTAATTACCCCGTCTCGGCCCGGCAGGAATTAATAACCCCGCTGATTCGTTGAAAGGCTTTCCCGAATCCACCGCTCACCGGCTCGAACGGGAGTCTGATTAAATTTAAAGGCGGGCCCAGGCCCAGGGAAATCACCATCAATCAGTCGCGTAACAATGGTTCCGTGACAACCGGCTTTTTTCATCCGCCGTTCATCGTCACTTCTTTCTCCTCACTTTTCCCTCTCTACGGTCTCTGGTGGGGGTTCGTTCATGGATCAAGCCTGGATCATACCCACATCTAGATGGTCTCTTAAAGTCTTCAAATGCGGTATTGACTTTGATGACAATTCTTACTTGTCTGACAACCTTTATGATTTGTAAAGTATTCCAAAGCGTTGGACAGGATAATTAACTTTCACGATTCGCTAAAAGTATCGGTGATGGCACCCAACTACCCGACTAAAGACTGATACCGATGTGTTGTTGTTTTCTTTTAAATTAGGTGAGTTCCGGCATTGTAACATTCATCATTTGGCAGAGGTATCGCAGAGACAGGCTTAATGATTGAAAAACTGGTAGCTTTTTAAAAATTTCATTCATCGACGACATTCATCGATCATCATCAGGAAAGAGGCGAATGGCATGTTAAACAAGTTGCGCGTCAATTTCCATGTCAGCAAAAAGAAGCGTTGCGGTCTCCAATATTAAATTCTGCTTCTTCCGACTATACATCGGGGTACTAGAGCGAGGCCCTTGAAGTATATTGTCACGGGGCATTTCAACTAAAAAAATTCGGTAATTTCTAAATAAATTAAAAGTGTTCATTCTTTTGCGCAAACTTGTTCAAGTTTGCATTCCTGTTTAAGGTTAGAATGCATTTGCACGTGTCTGAAATTTGATGAAAATCGGGTTTGAGAAGAAACCACTGAGTGGATTGAACACGAGAATACCATTACTTTATAAATTGAACAATTATTATTGAAGGCAATGTGAAAAATTATCTAATCTACTAAAATACATGTGCCTTTCAATGGGAAATGTTGCCAGAGAACGTCACTAGGCGGAGCATTTTCGTACTATTTGATCTATTTTCATACCATTTCCCAAATCAGAAAGAAAATTATGAAAAAATCCTACAAAAGAAGCTTTATAAGCATGTTTCGGTGATGCTATTTAACAATTGCGTGCAAATTCTCCGTTACCATTTTTCCTTCTTCGCAAAGAGGACCTACCTTGGGTCCATATCAACATCCCCTCCTCCGATCTGCCCCACAATCAGCGAGGATTTCGTAATATTGAAGCACTCATTCAGTGTTTTAGCGCGGGAAAGACCGGAAAAAGCAACTCGGTCATTCGGCGCGGGGACAAAACAGCGCGGCTCGTAACAGCTCCTTTCGCTCTTGATACAATTTCCTCACACTCGATTTGACTATTGTCTCAGCGTTTCCTAATTGCCTCTTCGCGGCGTCTTTCCCGGTTTCACCGTTTTGCGCGCCGGCCCGGCCCGGTCCTCGGCGAGGACATTAGGCCCCGAGCCTAACAAAACTGAATGAGCCGGGAAAAAAGTGATGCTTGCCTCGCTCCGAGTTACAAAAAAAGTCACCGGCCAGTGCAGGAAAAGTAAATGCAAAACGTAACAACATAATCACCCGCTTTGTTGACAGTTCTGCCCTGCAATTGATGTTACGTATTGATGTGAATCGTTGGTTAGTGAAACTTGGATCTCAGACCTCCGGAAATCTCCGATCAATTTGCCATATTTTCAATGAATACATCTCAGGCTAACAGTCAGATCAAGCATTTAATTGGTCTAATCGAGCATTCACTTAGCCTAGGACGGATTATTGAGAAAATACGACCATCCTGACAAGCGGAGCTGCTCTTAGTACAACTTTCTACCTCTTTCGTGTTATGGGAAAGTATCTGATCGGTAAATATTAGTTTCTTTTTAAATTGTCTAGATGTCATTCATTTTCTAGAAAAAAACATTACATCACATTCAAATATCAGATTCACTGTCATGCAAAGAATAGAAAGAAGTTGTGCAGGGTTTGTTGGATGGTATGGAAATTTCCAATTAATTGTGGTAAAATATCCAAATAAATTAGGTTACTAACCCAAATGTTGCGGAACTACTGCGACTTGAGTTGCGGTGCTACCACAATCAATCGAAAATTGCCATAACATCAAACAAATTGGGGAAGTGCCACAATTTTAGGAGATAACCCTCAACACTTTTTTCCCATGTATGATTATGTATGAGTGTTGATTACCGATCTAATCACATGCGAGCGAATAGAATCAAACAATTAAAAAGCAAATGCAAGCTTACAATTTCGCTAATAAATTTCACTCTTCTTCTCCACCGATCACATTTTGGGACCGTTACACCGCAAACCCATATTTGTATGTGACACCGCCAAAACCGCACAGAACCAACAGTACGTCAGCCTTCAACACGCGCTCGTATCCAAGATGCGCTAATGAGGTCTTGTTGTGCGATAGTGACATCCTGCGGTCATCATCGAGTCCTCTCCCTGTAATTTTCAGGGCGGCAATTAAGTAATTGTGACGTCGTTGCACAAGCCCCTCTTGAGCAACTCTTCATCGAAACGATTAAAGCAGCGAGGGGCTGGACTATTCCGAGAAATTCTGAAGATGACACCGCTGAAATCAGACGGGTGGACTGAAAAAATCCGCTCCTTCTTGTTCGTATTCAAGTGTTTCGAGAGCTAAAATTGTAGCAAATTATTATTCTCTCCTTTTTTTACGATTGTTACGAAAGCGCATGTCACAATCGCTGTGGAGAAGGTGGGCCGATCGCCACATTCAAAGATTAAGAATCCGCAAACGCCAAACGATTCCTCGAATCAGCAAACCCTATACACTGGAAAAAAAAACACATTGGATCAAGAGTCCAGACTTTTAAAAACATCGACAAGAAAAAGTACTCTTGATTCAATTAGAATCTAGCTTAAATCCAGAACCAAGCCTCTTAATTTAAGCGGATTTCGTTTTGATTCAAGCAAAAATCCGATTGAATTAAGAGTATTTTTTCTTGTCAATGTTTTCAAGAGTCTGGACTCTAGATCCAATGTGTTTTCTTTTCCAGTGTATATACTGCCATGCTAAGGAAAAACGCCGTATGAACATTCGAGAGTTGCCAAATTTCCATCAATAAAATGGTCATTCTTTATGAGAGTTATGAATAAATTCCCTTGAAATTATTAGGACTTCTCGGTGAGATTGCGAGTTAAATTATCTGAAAAACTGGAAGAAAAATATTCACAGGTTTACTAGGAAATTCGTGATTTATCAAAGGAAATTTGGCAACGTCTGAAGGTTCATACGGCGTTCTTCCTCGGCACGGTGGTATATCTCATTGCTGCAATAATGAGAATTTCCTTTTAAAATTATGCAGCTTTTGGCACCGTTGGAACCGCAACCACTTTCGATGCTCACCGAAGTCATCGGTGAGGCATCGATTGAAATCCAGCCGAAGCGCGTGCAGTTTCCGCTTAATTGAATTCATCGCACAAATCTAAAAGTTGTCAAACTTCAGTTAGAAAGACTTTTTTTTCTAATGTAGAGAATGGAGAGAGAGAGAGAGAGCTGGCTGGTGCGTTCTTCGCTAGAGACGATCGGGCTTCTTGCATTGCGCGGTGACGAATTAGCGATGCGTTAGCTGGTTCGACCATCGCACAACGGGACTATCGTGCCAGACGAGAAAGTAGATGCTTCACGGAACAATATATTTGTAGACAAAGACTCGATTGTTTTTGTTCGTTCGTTTTTTTTCTTTCATATTTCGTTCGTTTGCGTTTGAGCCACCTTTATTAGATCATTACAGATTGAAATAGGGGCAACAACAACACTCCTCCTACCTGAAGTTGAGAAAAAGTACAACATTTATTTCCAATAAAACCAAGGTGACTCAAAGCTTTTTGCGTTGACGGTGAAACTCCTAAACCGTGCATCTCGTTTGTCGCGTTTCAAAAACTCCGCTTCCTGTTTATTTGTTTGAAGGAGAACAAACCAAAATTGTTCCTTGAAGCTTTCACACACTGAAAAAAAAATTCATGAGATAATATTTCGACTTAAAGCATCGTTTCTTGCCGACAAAATTTGATTTCTTTGAGTTAAAGAAACGATGTTCTGGTATCGTTTTTTTACCTTAAACTTTACGATAGCAAAACAACGTTTTTATGAATGAATAAATAAAAAAAAATTGTCAACAAGAACGACATTTCAAGTCAAAATAATATCTCGAGAAAAAAATTTCAGTGAAGAATTTTCTTCCTTCGCACAGAGAAAAAAGATGGGGGTTTTAAGGAATTGACGTTGATTAGTTCTCCTATAAAATATAAAGTACGACAGTAAGTCTGCAACATCGCAAACCGGAGATATGTGGTTTTGGGAGTTTCACCATTGATACGCCTTTTGGCACCTACTTTATGGTTCAACTGAATCTTCAGCGGCACAGTAACGGTACGAAATCGATAAGCATTTAACAATACGCATTGGATTCCATTATTAATACACATGAGCTTTCTGTTAACGCAGTGAAACAATACAACTTGGGTGAGAAGGCCACTGTGCGCCCATGCGATTATAATAGCGATTCGATTCCACTCGGCAGAAAGCGTGAGAAAAACGGGCTGCCCGCGAGAAAACAAACAAATCGCCGCGATTGAGTCGAGGCGCGCGGTGAAAATTGGGCGGCCAGTTTCACTACTCGCTACTCACCCGATTGAAAAACAGTCGAAAGTGGCCGATAGTAAAATCGCCTCCGCAGTAATTGCTCCTTCAATTTGGCCCGATTCGGCGAGGGCCATCGGCCATCGCGTCGAAAGCGAAATCTGGGACCTTGGTGATCGGGGATCCTACCCAGCGGAAACTTCATGGGCTTCGAAAGAAACCTCACTGCCACTCTGTTCGGGCATCGAAATGTTTTCAAACAACAACAGATGAACTGAATTAAACAGAAGAGAACCAATAAACGTCCTGAAAGAGATATTGGTAGTTTGGAGCTTTACTAGCCTTACTAAAAAGTTTTAAGTTCTGTGGGCTGATTATTGAAATTGATAGACAAATTGATAGACATAAAAGACAGAGGGATAATAAGGTGATCCTACTGGTTGTAGCGAGTGGTTTCAATGGACAAAGGAAGTAAGTAATAGACTAACTGACGGCAACCAACAAGAAACCCTACAGGTAGTCCTTCATTTTCCCCTTTGGTGTATAAGCACCCGTTTCAACTAATAGGATCACTCCATATTCCCAGTACCTTCTTTGGATACAGCTTTGTTTATCAATTACAACAATCAGCCCGCAGGAAAAATATTTTGAATGCATATAAGAACTGACCAAACTTTCAAACCTCTGTTCCTGGCTCTCTCTTGATGTGATAGCTCATTGTATCTTTTGTCACCTATCTTTGTATCGGTTAGATACATCCAAAAATTAATCAGTTTGAATACGCGTCGATATTGGTTTTGAGGTTTAAGGCTATAGTGAATAGTACAACTGAAGGTAAAACGTTTTTTAATTAATCAAAACATGAGTTAAGAGTTTTCAGAAGAAAGCTGAGGGTTTCATTTTCTTAAACTTGTGAAATAATGCTCATTTTTTTGGTGATGAAATAAGGATGCTCGTAGCAACCAAGTAACTTTTTCTCAAGGAAAAATATATACGTAACCGATTGGTGGTAAAGCAGTATTTGAGAAACTCTCGAATGAACCATAAAAACGATTGAAAAATGAAGCTGTCTTGCAATTATTAGTAATTAAAGGTAGCATCATGTTTTTTCGAAACGGCCAGGGTGGCCTCGGAGCTTCCTTTACCTTTTCTTTCATTAAACTAATTTACTGTTCGATCCCGATCGAACAAACTTAGAGCAATTTTAGGAAATTTCATCATANATGGTCCGATTTTGTTGCGGTTTGTTTCGTTGAACTCAAAATATCCTAAGGAAGATTTTGAGCCCAAGTTTTTTTAAGATTGGTCCATTCTTATGGATTTTAGAGAGGGGGGATACTTACTTATTGAACGCCCCTCGTAGTTCATCATTTCCCCCTTTGATGTACAAAAACCACCCGTTTCAACAAATAGGATCACTCCATACTCCCAGTGCCTTCTTTGGATGTAGCTTTACTTATCGATTTCCACAATCAGCCCTCAGGAAAAATATCGACGGTGCAAGTCGGCAATCACATAACTCGTTTGCGGTGTCTGAAAATCTCCGTAACTATGTTATTTTTTTAAAGGAGAACAAATGGACATGATTCCTTGCAGTTTTTGCAGAATTTTCCTCGCACATAGAAGAAAAATCACGGCAGTTTTAAGGAATTAGCGTTGAGTAGTTTTCCGTTTAAAGAATAAAGTATGACAGGAAGTCTGCGACGTCGCAAATCGAGTTATGTGATTGCCGACTTTCACCGTCGATATTTTGAATGTATGTAAAAACTGACCAAACTTTCAAACCTCTGTTCCTGGCTCTCTCTTGATGTGATAGCTGATTGTATCTTTTGCCACCTAGTAACGATCTTTGTATCGGTTAGATACATCCAAAAATTATTCAGTTCGTATACGCGTTGATATTGGTTTGGAGGATTGATGGCTACAGAGAATAGTACAACTAAAGGTAAATCGTCTTTTAATTAATCAAAAAATGAGTTAAGCGTGTATAGAAGAAAGCTGAAGGTTTCATTTTCTTAAACTTGTGAGATGATGCTCATTCTTTTGGTGATAAAATGAGGATACTTGTAGCAATAAAGTAACTTTTTCTCAAGGAAAAAATATACGTAACCGATCGGTGGTGAAGCAGTATAGGAGAAACTCTCGAATGAACCATAAAAACGATTGAAAAATGAAGCTGTCTGTATTATTAGTAATCAAGGGTAGCATTACGTTTTTTCGAAACGGCCAGGGTGGCCTCGGAGCTTCCTTTGCCTTTTCTTTCATTAAACTAATTTACTTTTAATTCATTGAGCGCGATTTATTTCAATGTAACGCGGCACATCTCATTCGAAGAAATCGCAAGTCAGCAAACTGAAATAAAAATGCAACTTGAAGGCGCATCTTAGACGCTAATTACACGATCAGTCAGCGGTGAGCATGAGCAATCCATCACACACCAATCATCAACTCTCAATTGAGCGAAAGACTTCAACGAGAGCTTTTATTGTGTTTGAGTTCTCGGAATCAGTGCCTCGGGTAAGGCATTCAGCCACTGATCGTATTGTTTCCGAGGTCAGGAACATCAGAAAAGGCGCCTCATCAAAGCATTGGAAACGACAAAACAGATCCGATCAGTTGATTTTACATAGAGAGTGAGTACACGTACACTTTCACACCTTGGAGAGGAGTTATGACTTTGCTTTCGATTCGACATTGAGCTTTGTACTAGGTTCATCTCAAAAGATCTTTTGCGTTCCGCTTTCATTAAAAAACTTTAGGATATAGGAAAAAGATAAGTACCTCTACGGATTATGGATAATCTCAGCTATAATGCATTTTTTTTAAATAAACACTCAAGATAGTCAGTTTCTCCACACCTCGTCGTGTCGGTGCGTTTTCTGCTACACTCAGGCATAAGATGACTTAGAAGAAAAGAAAGTTTCAAAACGAATGAGATTTTGTCGATTAAAAAAGCGTAAAATACCTAGATCCACGGTTTCTGTCAAATGTCTTTCTTCTCCTCGTTTATAAAAACAATGGGAAATTCGAAACTTGGTCTTCAAAATCAGAATCGAATTTCATTCAAGGTATCTGTACTTAGTAAGCAACAATTCCTCATTACTGTCTGTTTTAATTTAACAAACATCAGTGGATAGTCAGAGAAAATGGCAATTTGAGTGCCGCAGCGCTTCACTGCCATAATTTTCCCGCCATTCCGTCGCATTTAAAATTCCTTCGAGTCTTTGGACTTTTTAAAAGCGGGAATGTCCGGGGTTTTGGCTCCAAAAGAAGGCAATAAATCACCACGTAATCAACAATTTGGTACTTTCGGGATATTGAATAAAAAACACGAAGTTTAGTGACTCATTTCCGGGTTTCAAGCGAATCTGCATAGTAGAATCGCAAAATATGGTTGGGTAGGCGGGTGAATGCGATTGAGCCATAGATCCACCGTCCATCATTTTCAGATAAAATCCTCCGATGAAGCGAAAATCTTACGTCTCTTCCGCATCGCACCCAACAATTCACGACAATCATTGGCGCCGATCAGAGCCCGAATCCCATCCAACGAAACATAAGCTGCGGACAAAAGCCACTGTAGGTGCAAACCGTTGGTAGACCAAAGCTCGAAAGCTGTCACCGTTGTCGAGTATTGACGAGAACTTTACAGTTCATTCCTGGTGAACATCGTGAGGAAGAGGGATTTTTTCATGCGATCTGCAAGCGGTGCGCTGAAGCCGGCGTGATACAGCTGAATTTAGTCACGTCTCGTTACCCAACGAAATACTATGCCGCGTAATCGGCGCATTCGATAGATCTATAGATAGGGTTCACCCATTTCCTGCCCCGGACGGATGTCAGATTCGGAGTACGATAAAGTCACTATTAAAAGCTCTGGGAGCGATGGTGCGCGTGAACGGATCGATGTGAGTATAGAGAACTTTTTTGAAGAGGCTCCTCAGAGTAAAAGTACCAATATCGTGCGATAGGATTTTCGGATTTCAATATTACGAGAAGAGTGATTTTTCTGGACAGAGATTACTTCCTGAGTTCAATATTCTTACTTTGATATGGAAAAAAAACCAACCAAACTATGATCAAAACCGTTATTTAATGTATGAGGTCAGTCGTAAAAAATGACATCACTTCACACAAAAAAAGAAAAAGAAATAAATGAATTAAAACGAGTGTTGACTAGTCTGGACTATCTGGACTGTTCGGAAATATAGTAGCCAAAGTGACAGTCAATTGCCTCTCGATATTTTTAACTATACGTTTAGTATATTCATCAGGCATCTGGTACAAGCTACTTGATTTCGTGGTAATATTGTACTGCCAGACAGAGAAGAAGCCACCGGCATTCTTTATTTTGCGACAATGATTTATCCATGATAAACTTTCGATTTAGCGCAACCGGTTCTGGTAAGCTGAAATAGCAAGACAATGACACGACTGAGGTTCAAAGTTTCCCGGGAAAGTCGAGTGCCGGGAACGAACTGAAACGAGAAATTTCCCAGAAATGATCTGAAAAGTTCATACAGTATGAGTAAATACTGCGTAAGCGTGCTTAAGTGTGTATTTTCCTCTCAAAGTTTCCAGAAAAAGCCTACGACAGCCGCAAATTCCGGGAAAATGTTCCGTTTCCAGGAAAATAAAAGCTCCTTCTTAAGTCCCTAGGCACGGCGGGGTGCGGCAAAATGTTAAGAAGACCCTCTGCCAAAATTTTCCGAGATGGTGCAAAGTACCCGGAAATTCCCGAAAAGTTTTCCGTTCCCGGGAAAAGAGAAGTTCCCTATACTGCCGTGCTAAGGAAGAACGCCGTATGAGCTTTTGGACGTTGTCAAGTTTCCTTCAATAAAAACGAAATTAACAGGAAAAAATGTATATATATTCCAAAATTTTCAGACAATTGTGTACGCAATTTAATCGAAAATATCGGAACACTTCGCGGAAAAATACACACGAATGTCGTCAAAAAAACATGTTTTATCAAAGAAAATTTGGCAACTCTCATATGTTCATACGGCGGTCTCCCTTAGCACGGCAGTATAAAATCCCGAGGCACATCGCAGCTCAACAACAACGCATTTTCGTGCATCCCGATTCATTTTTGACGATCCACTCTAATTGGCAGGCGAGTCACCTCTCGCCCATTCTAAAAACGACAAGAGAGTTACCTCCGGGCTGAGCCGCTGGTGACTCTTCATGACATAATAGGAGCAGGAAGAGATGTGACTGATATAATCCGAGCCCTGCTTAACGGCCCGGTCGGTGCCGGTGCGGTGCCTGTCGATTTTGTGCACACGTTGAACCGCCACGATGCTCGGTGCATAGGATCCGTGGAAAATGCCAAATTTCCTCCTGTTAATCGTTGAAATCCAGCTTTAAGAGCAGAGAATACGGGAAACTTGTTAAATTTGACAACGTCCGGGGGACTTTCTCCCGGCAGAGTCGCGCGGGTCGCGTCCGATCAGCGTGTGTTCGTCTTCAGATACGGCGGGTTCTCACGAGTTCCCGCTTGGGGACTCGGTCACATCGCCGCGCAATGTTGCCATTTTGGCAAGGGAATTGGATAGTTTTCGTAGGTTCGTTGGGGTGTGTTTGGGACACCTTTGGGTAGGTAGATGACCATAAGAGATAATTTTTTGTTATATTTTTTTTCTCTCTTTATGAATTGGTGAGCATGGTTTTTCTTGAAAACATTGAAATAAAAGAGGAGGGGAGATTTTGAAACTTTCTAAAAAGAAGCACTCAAGACACTTCTACGTCACGTAACTTCGTGCTCTTGCAAACATGTGACACTTCTTCAAAATAATTCAGATAAACAATTTTTTGGGGTTTCCATAAAGACTAGCCCAAAATAACTACACCTATCATGGAATGACCTTGTTCAGTATTGTTAAATTCCTGCATTTTTAAAAACTAGAGAATGCGCATAGCTCATTGGAAGTAAACCTTACTAAACAAGCTCATTGCAGTGAAGTGAGTTTTTTGTACGTAAATTGTTTCACCATAGTCTGTTATTTGTACCAAAAATCCGTTTTCTTACTCCTTATGATTTTTCGAAACTTTGAATTTTAAACTATTTGAGATAATGACATTTTTCTCATATTTTTTTTTTTTAAAGTGAGTCAGATAAGTCTCATTCATCAAAAGGAGAAGCGTTTAAAACTGAAAAAGTCCGTGGTACTTTTTCCCGACACTATTCACAAGCCGCAATTCTAAAACATCACGATGTAATTCCCACTTTCAACTATGATATCCATACTACCATTAT